>JAMWEH010002716.1:22500-30000 GCA_024721245.1 Mitragyna speciosa | reverse complement strand
AGTGTTTTTGGTGATTGGTACATGTTTTGTTAAACCCCCCATAAGAGCCATATTCTGACTTTTATGGGGAGAATATCCAACAACTGTTTCCATTGAATGAATAACGGATCCGGATCCTAAAAATAATAATGCTTTGGAATACGCATGAGTAATCAAATGAAATAAAGCACTTCGATAAGACCCCATACCTAGAGCTAGCATCATATAACCCAATTGAGACATTGTGGAATAGGCTAAACCTCTCTTAATGTCTTTTTGAGCAAGAGCTAAAGTAGCTCCTAACAATACTGTTATTATCCCTATCAACGAAATGAAATTCATTACGTAAGGTATAAGTATGAAAAGAGGAAAAAGTCGAGCTACAAGAAAAATTCCTGCTGCTACCATAGTAGCAGCATGGATAAGAGCGGAAATAGGAGTAGGCCCCTCCATGGCATCAGGTAACCATACATGAAGAGGAAATTGTGCAGATTTAGCAACGGCACCAGCAAATAATAGAACAGCACACAAAGTAACAAATAAAAAATTGACTTCATTATTATAAATCAAGTTATTGAATATTTCGAATAAATCTCGAAATTCAAAACTTCCTGTTATCCAATAAAAACCTAAAATTCCTAATAATAAACAAAAATCCCCCATACGATTAGTTACAAAAGCTTTTTGGCAAGCATTTGCTGCAAGAGGTCGTGTAAACCAAAACCCTATTAATAGATAGGAACATACCCCCACCAATTCCCAAAAAATATAAATTTGTATCAAATTCGAACTAGTAACTAATCCTAACATGGAAGTACTGAAAAAACTCATATAAGCAAAAAATATCAAATATGCTTGATCATGAGCCATATAATTATCACTATAAATAAGAACCATAATTCCAACGGTAGTGATTAATATTGACATAATAGAAGTAAGTGGATCAATCAAATAACCGAATTCTAAAGAAAAATCATTATTAATGATCCAAGACCATATATATTGATAGATAGAATTGCTATTTATTTGTTGAATAGACAGATTGATTGAAAAAATCATAACTATACTTAACAATAAAACACTCTGAAAGGCCCACATACGACGAAGATTTTTTGTTGCCGTTGGAAAAAGAAGAAGTCCCATCCCTATTAATATAGGAATTGAAAGTGGAATGAAGGGTATGATCCACCCGTATTGATATGTCTGTTGCATAAAAAGGTTTTTTAATTCTTAATTTATTAATTAATTTTTCCAATTCAACGGATCTTACCTCTTTGAAAAGGGTCAATAAAAGTCAAGATATGGACTAAATTAAACTAACTTAAATATAATTTTAGAATCTTTTGTTTTTTTTTACTTCACTTATTTTTCTGAGTTTCTGCTAAATCCTTCAAATATTCAAATCCAGAAGTTACAATTGGTCAAATGATATGAAAGGGAGGAATTCCTAATCTTGAAAATTCAACGTACTCTTTCCCCGAGTTTGGTCGGTAAATAGTTAATAGAAAATAGAAAAAGGATGAAATTTTGAATTTCATTAAGAAAAATTTGGGTTCTTATTTTAAATCTTTTGGTAGGGTATTTTATTACATGGAGATTAAATGTAGAATGACGAAAATAGACAAGAAAGGCTTTTGTATTTCTTAGTAAGTTTAAGCTTAACTAATTCCATTTTTATGGCACAGTAGGTTCTATGGATATAGACTTGACTGAGAAAGAATTCAAAATAAAGATACCAATCAAGACAAACTATTTTGATTTTACGAATATTTTATGGAATAGAAAAAAAGAATAACATATTTTCTTCTTTTTTCTATTTTTATTTTAGTATATTAGTGCTAGTAAGATTTTATTTACTTTTTTATTGATTCAATTTTCACATATTTTTTTCCTATCGAGATTTCTTTTTTCTGAAGAGAATATTAGTTCGATAATAATATAGACTAAATTAAATGATTGGTTTTGAAGAATAGATGTCTTTCACATCCAGCTAGAACAACAATAAGTAATCCCTTTAAATGAAATGGCAGTTCCAAAAAAGCGTACTTCTACATCAAAAAAGCGTATTCGTAAAAATATTTGGAAAAAGAAGGGATATTGGACAGCGTTAAAAGCTTTTTCGTTAGGGAAATCTCTTTCTACCGGGAATTCCAAAAGTTTTTTTGTACAGCAAACAAATAAGTAATAAAAGATCTGAATCTACTCAAAAAATCGACACATTCTCTATAAAAAATAGAAAATTCAAAAATTCCATTATCTATTGAGTTGAGTTAATCAATATGAAATGGAACTCAGTTTAGTCTTTTATTTTAAAAAATACGAATTTTTTTGGTTTTGGTTACTAAATTATAAAAATACTAATACTTGTTTTATTGATTTTATTGACAAAAAAATAAAAATTTTGTTGACAAACGAATAAATACAAGATAAAAAGATTTACCCTTCTTTTTCTCATTTTCAAGATGGGGAGACTTATTTCCCCATCGACCTATTTGTCACAGTTACAATAATAAAAATTATTCTCTCTTTTTTTATCTATAAAAAAAATTAATTTAATTTTTAGTTAAAGTTAATTTAATTAAATTAAAGGGTTGAATGAAAAACTAATCAATTTGATTTTTTAAATCCTTTGTTTGGGGTAACTTTCGTACTTTTTATTTTCTATGAATTACTTTAAGGATTCCCTATATATCTCCTCTTGTTAACCCAATCAAATCAAACCCTTGGTGTTGGTGAGAATATTCCCTATGAAAATGAAAATGTGTCAATTTTGAGTGATTCAAAAGGCCCTCTTTCTATTTTATGTTCATTGATAAAATGTATTTTTTGAGTTCTATCTCTTAATTGACTCTTGATTGAAGGTAGAACTTTCTAGTTACAAGAGTTCAATTCTAGGAGAGCATAAAATCTATGAAAGTCACTAAGAACCTAAACTAAAATAACGAACCTTCAAACTCCTATTTGAACGAATTTTTTTTTAGTAATTTAAAACTTTTGTGTGAAAAAAAATATTACACTGAATTTAGTTCTTCAATCTCGACGATTGTTTAGTCATAGACTATTATAAGTTCAAGACACGCCGCTATGGTGAAATTGGTAGACACGCTGCTCTTAGGAAGCAGTGCTAAAGCATCTCGGTTCGAGTCCGAGTGGCGGCATGCCACCTTCTAAAAAAAAGAAATAGATCCTATAATAAATTCAACTCCCGATTTCCATTTAAGAGACTCTTCGTTTTTAAAATTTTTTATGATATTTGCAACCTTAGAACATATATTAACTCATATTTCCCTTTCAATCGTTTCAATCGTAATTACAATTCGTTTGATAAGCTTTTTTTTAGTAGATGAAATTGTACAACTATATGATTCGTCCGAAAGGGGCATGATAGTTACTTTTTTCTGTCTAACAGGATTATTAGTTACGCGTTGGATTTATTCGGGACATTTCCCACTAAGTGATTTATATGAATCATTAATTTTCCTTTCGTGGAGTTTCTCCCTTATTCATATAGTTCCGTATTTAAAAAAAAAGAAAAATTATTTAAGCACAATAACCGGCTCAAGTGCTGTTTTTACCCAAGGCTTTGCTACTTCAGGTGTTTTAACTGAAATAGATCAACCTTCAATATTAGTACCCGCCCTTCAATCCGAATGGTTAATAATGCACGTAACTATGATGATATTGGGCTATGCGTCCCTTTTATGCGGCTCATTATTGTCAGTAGCACTTCTAGTCATTACATTTCGAAAAAATAGAAAGATTTTTTGTAAAAGTAATCATTTATTAAATGAGTCATTTTTCTTTGGTGAAATCGAATACATGAATGAAAGAAGCAATCTTTTACAAAATACTTCTTTTTTTTCTGCTAAGAATTATTACAGGTTTCAATTGATTCAACAATTGGATTATTGGAGTTATCGGGTTATTAGTCTAGGGTTTATATTTTTAACCATAGGTATTCTTTCAGGAGCAGTGTGGGCTAACGAAGCATGGGGATCATATTGGAATTGGGATCCAAAGGAAACTTGGGCATTTATTACTTGGATCATATTCGCGATTTATTTACATATTCGAACAAATAGAAACCTGCAAGGTGCAAACTCAGCAATTGTAGCGTCTGTAGGCTTTCTTATAATTTGGATTTGCTATTTTGGGGTCAATCTATTAGGAATAGGGCTGCATAGTTATGGTTTATTTACATTAACATCTAACTGAATTCAAGAAAAGATCTTACGAATACAAGGGAATACGACACATAGGAAAACTTTATGCGAATCGGCACGAACCGTGTGAATCAAATACAATATTTGATTCACACGGTTCGTGCCGATTCGCATAAAGTTTTCCTATGTGTCGTATTCCCTTGTATTCGTAAGATCTTTTCTTGAATTCAGTTAGATGTTAATGTAAATAAACCATAACTATGCAGCCCTATTCCTAATAGATTGACCCCAAAATAGCAAATCCAAATTATAAGAAAGCCTACAGACGCTACAATTGCTGAGTTTGCACCTTGCAGGTTTCTATTTGTTCGAATATGTAAATAAATCGCGAATATGATCCAAGTAATAAATGCCCAAGTTTCCTTTGGATCCCAATTCCAATATGATCCCCATGCTTCGTTAGCCCACACTGCTCCTGAAAGAATACCTATGGTTAAAAATATAAACCCTAGACTAATAACCCGATAACTCCAATAATCCAATTGTTGAATCAATTGAAACCTGTAATAATTCTTAGCAGAAAAAAAAGAAGTATTTTGTAAAAGATTGCTTCTTTCATTCATGTATTCGATTTCACCAAAGAAAAATGACTCATTTAATAAATGATTACTTTTACAAAAAATCTTTCTATTTTTTCGAAATGTAATGACTAGAAGTGCTACTGACAATAATGAGCCGCATAAAAGGGACGCATAGCCCAATATCATCATAGTTACGTGCATTATTAACCATTCGGATTGAAGGGCGGGTACTAATATTGAAGGTTGATCTATTTCAGTTAAAACACCTGAAGTAGCAAAGCCTTGGGTAAAAACAGCACTTGAGCCGGTTATTGTGCTTAAATAATTTTTCTTTTTTTTTAAATACGGAACTATATGAATAAGGGAGAAACTCCACGAAAGGAAAATTAATGATTCATATAAATCACTTAGTGGGAAATGTCCCGAATAAATCCAACGCGTAACTAATAATCCTGTTAGACAGAAAAAAGTAACTATCATGCCCCTTTCGGACGAATCATATAGTTGTACAATTTCATCTACTAAAAAAAAGCTTATCAAACGAATTGTAATTACGATTGAAACGATTGAAAGGGAAATATGAGTTAATATATGTTCTAAGGTTGCAAATATCATAAAAAATTTTAAAAACGAAGAGTCTCTTAAATGGAAATCGGGAGTTGAATTTATTATAGGATCTATTTCTTTTTTTTAGAAGGTGGCATGCCGCCACTCGGACTCGAACCGAGATGCTTTAGCACTGCTTCCTAAGAGCAGCGTGTCTACCAATTTCACCATAGCGGCGTGTCTTGAACTTATAATAGTCTATGACTAAACAATCGTCGAGATTGAAGAACTAAATTCAGTGTAATATTTTTTTTCACACAAAAGTTTTAAATTACTAAAAAAAAATTCGTTCAAATAGGAGTTTGAAGGTTCGTTATTTTAGTTTAGGTTCTTAGTGACTTTCATAGATTTTATGCTCTCCTAGAATTGAACTCTTGTAACTAGAAAGTTCTACCTTCAATCAAGAGTCAATTAAGAGATAGAACTCAAAAAATACATTTTATCAATGAACATAAAATAGAAAGAGGGCCTTTTGAATCACTCAAAATTGACACATTTTCATTTTCATAGGGAATATTCTCACCAACACCAAGGGTTTGATTTGATTGGGTTAACAAGAGGAGATATATAGGGAATCCTTAAAGTAATTCATAGAAAATAAAAAGTACGAAAGTTACCCCAAACAAAGGATTTAAAAAATCAAATTGATTAGTTTTTCATTCAACCCTTTAATTTAATTAAATTAACTTTAACTAAAAATTAAATTAATTTTTTTTATAGATAAAAAAAAGAGAGAATAATTTTTATTATTGTAACTGTGACAAATAGGTCGATGGGGAAATAAGTCTCCCCATCTTGAAAATGAGAAAAAGAAGGGTAAATCTTTTTATCTTGTATTTATTCGTTTGTCAACAAAATTTTTATTTTTTTGTCAATAAAATCAATAAAACAAGTATTAGTATTTTTATAATTTAGTAACCAAAACCAAAAAAATTCGTATTTTTTAAAATAAAAGACTAAACTGAGTTCCATTTCATATTGATTAACTCAACTCAATAGATAATGGAATTTTTGAATTTTCTATTTTTTATAGAGAATGTGTCGATTTTTTGAGTAGATTCAGATCTTTTATTACTTATTTGTTTGCTGTACAAAAAAACTTTTGGAATTCCCGGTAGAAAGAGATTTCCCTAACGAAAAAGCTTTTAACGCTGTCCAATATCCCTTCTTTTTCCAAATATTTTTACGAATACGCTTTTTTGATGTAGAAGTACGCTTTTTTGGAACTGCCATTTCATTTAAAGGGATTACTTATTGTTGTTCTAGCTGGATGTGAAAGACATCTATTCTTCAAAACCAATCATTTAATTTAGTCTATATTATTATCGAACTAATATTCTCTTCAGAAAAAAGAAATCTCGATAGGAAAAAAATATGTGAAAATTGAATCAATAAAAAAGTAAATAAAATCTTACTAGCACTAATATACTAAAATAAAAATAGAAAAAAGAAGAAAATATGTTATTCTTTTTTTCTATTCCATAAAATATTCGTAAAATCAAAATAGTTTGTCTTGATTGGTATCTTTATTTTGAATTCTTTCTCAGTCAAGTCTATATCCATAGAACCTACTGTGCCATAAAAATGGAATTAGTTAAGCTTAAACTTACTAAGAAATACAAAAGCCTTTCTTGTCTATTTTCGTCATTCTACATTTAATCTCCATGTAATAAAATACCCTACCAAAAGATTTAAAATAAGAACCCAAATTTTTCTTAATGAAATTCAAAATTTCATCCTTTTTCTATTTTCTATTAACTATTTACCGACCAAACTCGGGGAAAGAGTACGTTGAATTTTCAAGATTAGGAATTCCTCCCTTTCATATCATTTGACCAATTGTAACTTCTGGATTTGAATATTTGAAGGATTTAGCAGAAACTCAGAAAAATAAGTGAAGTAAAAAAAAACAAAAGATTCTAAAATTATATTTAAGTTAGTTTAATTTAGTCCATATCTTGACTTTTATTGACCCTTTTCAAAGAGGTAAGATCCGTTGAATTGGAAAAATTAATTAATAAATTAAGAATTAAAAAACCTTTTTATGCAACAGACATATCAATACGGGTGGATCATACCCTTCATTCCACTTTCAATTCCTATATTAATAGGGATGGGACTTCTTCTTTTTCCAACGGCAACAAAAAATCTTCGTCGTATGTGGGCCTTTC
>JAMWEH010001428.1:0-20290 GCA_024721245.1 Mitragyna speciosa | reverse complement strand
ACTTTGTCACGGGAAAAGTTAGATCTTTCAAAGCTTCATGCCTTAGTTGAAGGCGATTGTTCTTCATTGCCTTTTAACTTTGAAACATAGCGAAGAATGACAGGTCCATCACTTGACGATGGAGTAGTCGAGCTTTGAACCTTTTGCGCATCAACATGCTTCCCATTGTTCAAAGTGGAGTTTATAATCAAATTTGAAATATCAGGATTTTGAGTTTCACTCACACTTGATGATAGATTATCGACTTCCTTTGCATCATAGACCCTAAGATAAAACTTAGCATCAGCAAAATGTGACTCAGATTCAGTGAATGGCTTGTCATCAGCTGTCACCTTTTTCACTACACCTTCTTGGGAGTATTTAAAACACTGATGAAGTGTTGATGGTACGACCCCATTCTCATGGATCCACGGCCTTCCCAAGAGTATATTGTATGTTGTTTTGGCATCTATGACGTGCAGTAATGCTTTAGAAGCCATTCCATCAATCATTATGTCAAGTTTGATAATTCCGATGGCTCTTTGCCCCCCTTGGTTGAAACCTTGGATCATCAATCGGCTATTAGACAGTTCATCAACGGAGATGCCAATATCTTTCAAAATTCGCAAAGGTAAAATGTTGACTGCAGAGCCTCCATCAATTAGAATTCTGTTCACTTTTTGCTCACGAGTATAGCCAGTTACAAATAACGGACGGTTGTGCGGTGCAGATCCAAGTAATAAATCTTCATTATTGAAAACAATTGTTGCAGCACACTCCATGGATGCTTTTGTAGCAGTGTTGGAGTTCTCGTCCGTATCAACTTTTTCAAACAAAATATCATTAGAATTGACGACATTGCTAGACTTGTAGTCATCAATTGGTGAAGATGGGTCATGTGAGGATGGATCGCCTTCAAACGGGGTTTCACCTTTTGAATTAGAATAGTAGACTAAAAAGTCGTACTTTCCAGAAGGTTCAGAGAGTCTTCCAACGGAGGGATCTCCAGTTTCGAGCAACTCTTCCATTCGCTTTTGACTTTGAGATTTCTTTTTGTTTGACTTCTTCTTTCTTGATATTTCATCATCTTCGTACCAAGCATCAAAAGCAGCTTGCTCACAGGCGTCACAGTTACAGAATGGGTCAAAGTATTTGTGATCACCATTGCTGAAATGATAGACAGGATTTCCCATTTCATCTAAATGATGAATCGGGACTCCTTTCAATGGCTCTAACCTTCTTGATTGATCGAACCATATTCACTTCGGAGTTGTCATCACCAGCATGTTGCGGAAAAGATGCATCTTTAGTGTTCATTGAAGCAACCCATTTTGTGGGTTCTTTAACAGAAATAAAGATTTTTTCTTTGAATTCATCAACAAATTTGTTATCTCGAGGGTCAACGGGATTAATTGTATTGCATGAGGCCAGTTTGCCATTAGCGAAAAATCCCTTCGGCATGAAATCCCTCAATGTAATTGGACAGCGAGTCTTTTGTAAGAACTCATGGTTTGTCTGAACCTTAGAGATGACACCTTTCTTTTTTGTCGTTCTCGTTTTTTTCTTCCAAACCATCTTACTCCTTATTGGTGACTTATTCGTCTTATTAGACGAATGAGAGTTTCGCCTCCTTTTACGAGTAACAAGGATCCATCCTTCCTCATCAGAGTCATTTCGTTTTGAGATTGTGGATTCAACATCTTCTTGTTCGGAAATCTCTCCAACAATTAAGGGAAATATAGTCGGCTTGATTTTCACAGGAGAGAATGACCCAAACACAACGACAGGAGGTTTGATTGATGAAGTAGATTCTCCAATTTTCACGATAGGCTCTTCAACTCCCACAGGTTTTGCTGAACTAGAGCCAATTGTGGTTTGGTGTGTACTAACCTTTTCTTCTTCAAGCAGGATTTTTCCTTGTCTAGCTAACTCCATGACTTTGTCTTTGAAAACAAAACATTTTTCTACAGGATGGCCAACCAAGCGATGATATTTGCAGTAATTCGGGTCATCAATCCTTTTTGCTTCGCTTGGTCGCTTCATCTCGGGCAGTGTAATCAGATTCAACCTTAACAAATCATCGAACATGCCAGGGACATCAGAATCAAGAAACGGATACTCCTTTTCTTGCATGTCTTTGAGGGTTAACGGTTTCTTCTTTTGTTCTTGATGAACATTGACCCTCTCATCTTCTTTCTTTGCTGTTTTAGGGATAACCTTGAAGGGTGCTACACTAGCGGCCAGTGATTCTTTCTTCTCATTTTTGACAAGAGGTTTACTTCCCTTTTTCATCTCCTGTTTTTCTTTACTTTTGCGAGGATCAGAAACAGGTGGCTCTTGTCCCCCAAGGTTGATCTCCAAATTATGAGCCTTTGTCGCAAGTTTATCGAAGGTCTCCGGTTGTATCCCTTGCAAGATATAACGAAGCCCCCAGTGCATGCCTTGGATGCACATCTCAATAGCAGATGACTCAGACAGTCGATCTTTACTGTTAAGACTAAGAGTCCGCCAACGATCAATATAGTCGACAACAGGCTCGTCTTTCCACTGACGAGCATTCGAGAGCTCGGTCATACTAACAGTCCGTCTTGTGCTATAGAACCTATTGAGGAATTCTTGCTCCAATTGCTCCCAAGTGTCAATGGATCCAGGTTCAAGGTCAGTGTACCAGTCAAACGCATTGCCTTTCAATGAACGCACGAATTGCTTGACTAGCAAATCTCCATCAGTGCCAGCGTTATTACATGTCTCCACAAAATGTGCGACATGTTGTTTGGGGTTTCCTTTGCCGTCGAACTGTTGGAACTTGGGAGGTTGATATCCAGCAGGCATTCTTAGACCATCAACTCTCGCAGTATAAGGTTTGGCATAAGAGTGGGATGACTTTGAGGCTCCATCAAACTTGTCTTTGATCGTTCCTTCAATGAATTCCTTGAGATGATCGACGTGAATTGTTCCATCGGCAGAGACAGAGACGCGTTTTGTTGGATGTGACTTTGAATTCTCCTTTGCCTTAGAAGAAGTCTCCACATCTTCATGGGTTTCTGTCTGCTTTGACCCAAAAGGGCTACTTTCATCGCCATTCTCGATCTTGCCCATCAGTTTCGCTATCTTTGCATCTTGGCTTTGCACGTGTGCAACGAGTCCTTCCACAAGTTTGGTCATGTGAGCCAATTGCTCTTCAAGAGTTGTGGTGTTTGTCATCATTACGGGCATCACCACGGAAGTTGTTGAATGAGTCAGGCCATCAAAGTGTGCAGCATGGGTGCCATGGTCACCATCTTTGGTTGGCAAGGTTGTAGAAATCTCCACCAAGGTAGCAGTAGGATCCTCCTTTGCCTTTTGTGCTAAGGTCTTCGTTTTGCTCCTTGTCATTGGTCCACCATATGGCACCTCTTGACTTGCAGCAGTGGAGAAGATGGAATCTCCCACAGCAACAGTTTTGGAGTAGACATCGGAACCACTTGCCTTGATTGAATCCATTGTCAACTTCGTTGAACCGGATCTTGCAGGAAGAGAAGAGATGAGAGGCAGAGATGGTCCCACCGAGCGTGCCAGAAATTTGTACGCACAAATTTCGTGTCTGCGAATAAAAGACAAGAAAAATAGTACAAATTGAATATTATTAATTTAAAAATAAAAAGATTACAATCTCTGGATAAATTTCTTTACGAAAGAAATTATCCTCTGATTCTTCTCTTCACGAACAATTAATTCAAGGGCCCAAATGGCTTGTTCTTGAATTAAAATTGGATTATCCGTAGGAAACGGTTGATTTGATTTTGTCGTCTCGAACACTTGAATCTTGGATCTTCAAGCCTCCAACACGAACACAGGAACTTGGTTGAACTTGAACTTGGACTTGAGGATTTGATTTGCACTTGAACTTGGGCTTGAGAGACTTGAGAGAAAGAAATCTCTAAAGAATTTTGGTAGAGCTTTCTCTAAGTCTTTGGAGAATTTGTCATATATCTCGACTTGAGTGAAGAGAGCCCTTATTTATAGCCAAAATTAGGGTTCAATTGGCTTACAAGGAAACTCTCTAGAATTCTCCACCAACTTGGATTACTTGTGGCTTAAGAAACCCATTAAAGTAGACTTGAATTAATGGGTCGGCCCAAAGAGTTCAATGTGAATTAACAAAATTAATTCACTTTTAATTTAATGGACATTATACTTGAACTTGAGGCCCATGCTGATGGTCCAACTTATAAGTCCAAATATAAATGAACTTATAAAATGACTTTAATTTAATTTAAATTAATCAAGACTAATTTAATTTGTTTAATCTTGACTAATTAAATTAAAATAAAATATCAGTGTCTACAATCCTAACATTGGAAAAATTGCAACAATTATCAAAGGCATTGCAAGAGGATGTGGATGGCAGAAGATTGGTGCTTTGGTGAACCTTGGATCTTATTACCTTGTTGGCCTTCCTTCCTCAATTATCTTGACTTTTCTCTTCCATTTTGGAGGAAAGGTAGGAAGGAAAATCATTTTTATCCTTTGAGGAATGCATCAACTTTCTTATTATATCTTCAATTTTATTGTTGCAGGGCCTTTGGATGGGAATAATATGTGGTAGTGGTCTCCAGGCTGTTTTGCTTTTAGCTATTACAATGCGCACAAACTGGGAACAAGAAGTAATTAAATTTAAGCTTGCAGTGTTACAGTATTTTCACTGTAAATCAAAAGTATTTAAACAGATATACTACCTTTTTTCTTTTTCTTTTTTTTTGTGCTTTTTATGCAGGCGATTAAGGCAAAGCATAGGCTGCACGATTCAAGCATTCAACCACATCTGGTTTAATAAGAGGGTTTTTTTGCAGTGCCCTGCTTTCTCAATATCAGATGTCAACAAATGATGCTTCATATAATAGTCATACAACTCATGGGGATACGTGATTATGTCCTTCGTTTGTATTGTAAAAAATATAAGTACAAATGAAATGCTATAATTTCGTATGTTAAAACGCAGGTAAATGTCTTAATTGCTCTGGATGAAGTCCAATGGCAAGAAGATTATAATGATCTTTTATGATTGTGCTGGTAGGGGAATTGGATTACGATAAGTTTGTTAAAAAACAAGTTGTACATATACTATTATTTTGCATATACCTTGAATAGATAAAATATAAAACAAAAAAAGATAAAAAGTGAAAAAAAAAAAAATTGGCGTGTATTGTACCAACCAAACCCTTAGCGATCGAAACCAGATGTAGTTTTTTCTTAGCAAAAAAAAAAAAAAAAATGAAACCAGATCTAATTTCATTGTTTTGAATAAAAGAATAAAGAATATGAGATTTGACACCTTAAAAAACCATATACATTGCATTTGGATAGTAAATTGGCACTTAGCAGGCATGGTTCGAGGAACCTTGGGGCTCGGCCCCCGGCAGACAACAGGGGAGCAGCGTGAGGCTTTTTTGCTTAAAATTTGGAGTCTAAAACCGACAGCATAAAAGATCGCATATCGAAAGCAAATGCATGCATGAGGCTAAAAACTTTTCATTTTTTAAATGGAGGTCAACAACCTCAAAATTCTACGATTTCATCCTCACCAAATCATTTCACCAAAACATTCCATGGTGGAAGATGCTTATATGCACCGAATCCATGACTCCATCTCTGAATTTTGTGGTGTAAAAGACATCCAACAAGTATAGTAATTTATGCTAATATAAAAAATAAATATAAAAATACTTACATAACTCTTTTGTAAACCATATGTTCTATACATTGCACTATTTATTGAAGAAAGATTATGGTTTTGCCTTTTAGTGAGGATCTCCATGTTTTTGGCCGGTAAAGCTACCATTATGAGGTGAGACCAATGACTATCCTGGTGAGAATTAACTAAGTAAAAATAATCAATAGTTGAGAAAAAGTCACATGTGTGTATAAAAATGATAAAAATGTACAAATGTCTTTGGTCACATACTTATTTGATGACTATGTGTTTTACATGTTAACAATGGCTAGTCAACTCAATTATGTACACCAATTAGTCAAGCCTAGATCAGGCATCCAATTTTGATCTCTCATTTTAAAAATGTTCCACTTTCAGACGTTTGCATTTATTTTAGCTCAATAATTCTCGTTTTCGTGGTGTTTCCGCAAAAAATGTCGCATCATACCTGTGATAGTTGCAGGACTAAAGAAAATTTTTATAGATGTTAATATTCTGAGATCTCAACCTCGTACTTGTTCTGTACAAATATCAATTCTTCCAAGCATTGTAACTTCTGGTTTGCATGAGAAATTTTGAGAAGTTCCTTGTGTCAAAATTAAGTTTTAAAAGATCAAGAGTCCGTCCAAGAGTTACGGAGAGAGAGAGAGAGAGAGAGAGAGAGAGTTGCAAGGCCAAATTACAATTTCCACAGAGGTTACACAAACACACACACACAGTTGATGGGCCAAAATACAATTTCCATAGAAGCTAATTATCTGAGAGCTCAACCTTGGACTTTTTCTGTACAAGCTTGGATTAAATGCGTGTACAATGTACGATAAGATCTCAGGATACGAGTGATTATGTGGTATAAATCTGGATTTTCTCGTATAAGAGTTTCCTTAAAGTAATTTTATAAGACAAATCCTGACTCAAATTTGCTGTACGACAAAAGGCAAAAAAAAGTACCATATCAAAGCCTAGTCTAAAAAGGGAAAATTTATCGCATTATATAAGATATCTTAGCATTAATAACAATATATTAGGCCTAACAACGCAGAGGCAGAGCTCAAGAAAACGAAAAAGTTCATCCGGGATGTCTGCATCTCAACCTAAAAAAACAAAATCTATCTGTTATTCAAGGAAATAGCCGAGAGACCATAATATTATTAATAAGTTAAGTAATTTGTTTGGTTCCCATTGTTGCAAAACCCTGGCATCCAATTCCTTTCTCCCACAACAATCCTATCATTACATAACTAAAAGAGCTGATAAATTTGACTTTAATCTCTTCTTCAATCTTCATCTTGTCGTCATCGATGAGCCTTGATAGATCCGAAGCAACAAGAACTACAACATATCTGTTGTTTTTCTTGATTTTCTTCTGCATTGTCCGATTTGCTGGTGATAGAAAAGGTTGTTCATCGCCAACCTGTTACGCATCAATCTTTCCAGTTGTTGCAGCACTATTTCTTCTTGCATTGTTTATAATTTTAGCTGTTCGAAGTACCATAGTTACATGGATTACGGTGCTAGTTCTCCTTGCTATTGCTGGTAATCGTCGCCGAGTTCTTGTGAAAAATGGCAGGAAGATTACGTTCGATATTGCGGTGCACTTCGCCGCGGTTGTTACCAAAGATGGAGGTGTTGCTGTTGTTGCCTGTTTAATGGTTGCAAGTCTAATGGCAATGGCTTGGTCATGAAAACTTGTATAAAGCTAATTTCTTTGGTCAGTAAACATATTTGTCAAAGTAGTTGTATCATATGCAATTTAGATACTTACTTGAGTGATTAAATAGCAATGATTGGGTCATGAAAACTTGTATAAATTTAATCTCTGTAGTGAGTGAACATATTCGTCAGAACAATTATATCACAATGCAGTTTAGATTCTTAAATTCTTGAGTGTTTAATCCTTTTTTTTTTTGTTCTTTTTATTTTTTATGGTATGTTTCATGTCTATTTTGGTGTAATAGATTTATCTCCTAAGATCTCTTAGTCAAAAATTGATAATGCCTTCGTATCTGAGTTTTGTAGTGCAAAGATTTAATGGGAACTTGTATTTTATTCGTAGGCTAGCATAATTGGAAAGAGACCAGTCTCTAACCCCTTTTGTTTTATGAAAATATTTAATCTTCTCAATTAGTGAAATCTTTACCAAGCATCAAAACAAATTTTACAATGCTACGCGCTTTGGTATGACAGTACACAGGGACGTATTTCGCAGATAGGCAGCCGTCCTCAAATTTTAGTAGCATTTTTAATTTTTTAATATTTTATTACCCGTAAATTGTTTTTAATTTTTCTTATTTCTCACTATACTTTGTATAAGTTCTCCAATAACCTAAGAATTTATATACCTACGCGCTTAATAGCATAAGATAAGTCTGATACAAAATTAAATCAAGAGATATGTTGTTTTAATCATAAGACAAAATAAAAATAAGGATAATAAATTTTCATTCTCTTAATAACTATTCTTAGCATCTATTTTTTCTTAATCAGAGGAAGAGTATATAATTCCCTGTAGTTGATATTGATTAAAAAAAAATAGCTAATGCAAAAATTGCATTTTTAAAACACACATCCGCTCTCACACACATGTATATTGGCCAATAGAGAGACAGAAAAATATTATTAAAATACTATGTCTGTTCGTGAGAATAATTTAGAAATCATTGAGTATATTAGTTTTATCATTATGCACACCAAACATGAATTAGAATGACAATTTATATAATACTTTGTTATACTTGTTTAAATTTTACTTCTACAAAACAAATTTTGCACTATTTTACTATTACACACACGTCAATGTTGCCTCCCAAACCCGAAATTCTTGTTCCGTTCCTCCTTATGCATTAAAAAAAAAGGAATTTTTTTAAGGGCTCAACTGACACAAAAGGCCCCATTTTGAGGGCTAAATTTCAATTAACCCGAGCAAAAAGAAAACTTATCCAAAAATCCTGGCTCTGTTGGATTGGTTTTTTAGAGCATTTTTTGAAAAAAATTTTCTCAAATCCATTTGGACAAGTGAAAAATTTTTTGATCAAAAACTTAAAAAATTTTTTGGCCAAACATTTTTACCAAATTTTTCTACCAAGTTTTTCATTTGAAATTTCAAATGAACTTTAGAGACTTTTTACACAATTATTCACAAAAGCAAGCATGTTTATGTTCAAAATTGGTTTAGAAAAATTAAAAAAAATCGCGAGTAACAAAATGAGATCCATTTTCGGTAAATTTTGAGGTGGGACGATAAAGTGGATGACGAAATGGACGATGGAGCGAACGTCTGCTTCTTTAAGCGGACGACGAAGCAGGTGTCTGCTTCTTTAAGTGAACATTCGCTTTAAAGACAAAATTGTCTCAGCGAGCATTGGGGCACAGACGTTGAGACAGTTTATTTTCTGAAGCAGACGTTTGCTTCACTACTTTTTTAAAAATTTTTGAACTATTCAAACACTTTTCTAATCACTTTTCAAACTACCGTCATGCCACTTCAAAAAATTTTCACATCCAAACACTTTTTCACATTTTCAAAAAAGTCAATAAAAAACAATTCAAATAATTTTTTTTCAATAATTCTCAAAAAATACTCTAAATAATGTTATTCAAACGGAGCCCTGTCTTTCAAATTAACTGAACATTGAGCTTTCGTTGACTTATTAAAACCTAATTTAGAAAATCCTTTGTTCGAGAGAGTTCTCTAAATTCAAATCACTATCTCAAAAGAACAGTACAATCGTATTATTTGTTTGATTGAAAATTTTCAACACTCTAGAGAGAGAGAGAGAGAGAGAGAGAGAGAGAGATCATTTGTCACTTTTGTTTTTTTTTTGGGAAAATATAACCATGTGCAAATAGCCATTTCTTCGTCGATATGCATAAAGGTAAAGATTATCTAAAACTCATTAAATAGCGGTTTTAAACTTTTAATAACTATTTATTGTTGTTTGTATGTACGTACATATGTATATATGTAGGTACAAGGGTTTTCTTAAAATAATCTTATTGAATAAATCCTAGCTCAAGTTAATTGTACGACAAAGGAGAAAAGAAAAATAATACATAATACCATATCCTAAGCCTAGTCTAAATAGGTAAACTAACCCCAGTACTCGGGATATCTTGGCATTCATAACAATATATTAGGCCCTAGAAAACCAAAAAAGTTCGACCGTGATGTCTGCATCTCAACCTAGAAAAACAAAGTCCATCTGTGATTCAAGGAAATGTCAGGGACACTATATTATTCTCTAATCTAAAATTAACAAGTTAATTAATTTGTTTGGTTCCCATTCTTGCCAACCTTGCCATGTGCAGCACATGGCTTCCAATTCCTTTCTCCCACCCCAATCCTATCATTGCATAAACAAAAGAGCTGACTTATTAACTTTCATTCTCCTTCAATCTTCATCTTCCGGATCTTCTTCGGCTTTATGCAGCATTGTTCTTTTAAATATTGTGACAAATTTAGATGATTAATGATCTTGGCATAGATGAACCTCTATAGATCCAAAACAACAAGGACTGCAACATATCTGTTGTTTTTCTTGATTTCTTTCTTCATTTTACGATTTGCTGGCGATAGAAAAGGCTGTTCATCACCAACCTGTTACGCACCAATCTTTCCAGTCGCAGCAGCATTATTTCTTCTTGCATTGTTGATAATTTTAGCTGTTCGAACGACCATAGTTACATGGATTACAGTGCTGGTTCTCCTTGCTTTTGCCGGTAATCGTCGTCGAGTTCTTGTGAAAAATGGCAGGAAGATTACGTTCGATGTTGCAGTGCACTTGGCCACGGTTGTTACCAAAGAGAGAGGTATTGCTGTTGGTGCCTGTTTAATAGTTGCAGGTGTAATAACAATGGCTTGGTAAGAAAACTTGTATTGTATAAAGAGAATCCCTTTGGTCTGTAAACACATTTGTCAAAATAGTTAGATCATAATGCAATTAGGACTCTGAGTTGAGAGTTTAATCTTCTTTTTTTTCCTTTTTTTTTTTTTTTTTGGTTTTGATGGTATGTTTCCCATCTACTATGGTGTAATAGATTAATCTTGTACGATCTTTTACTCAAAATTTCTTATAATGCTTTTGTGTCTGAGTTTTGTAATGCGAAGTGTCCAATGGGAACTTGTATTTTAGGCGGTAGGCTAGCAAAATTGGAAAGAGACCAATACATAACCACTTTTGTTTTATGAAAATATAATCTTTTTAATTCGTGAAATTTTTACATAACAAGCATCAAGACAAATTTTACAATGCAATGTGCTTTGTATGACTATACTCATGGATGTATCTTGGGTGAAGGCAACCATCCCCAAATTTTAATAGTAAATTTTTTAATATTTTATTTCACCTAAACCTTTTTTTAAATTGCTTTATTTCTCACAGCACTTTGTACAAGTTCGCTAATAAATATTTAGATACCTAAACAACATATGATAAGTCCAGAACAAGATAAAATCAAGAAATTTGAATAAATCAAGAGATATATTAGTTTTAGTCATAAGATGCAGAAGAAATAACGATAAATCTTTATTCTTTTAATCATTATTCTTAGATTTTTTTATTAGATAAAAAGTATATAAATCGGTAGTTTATTACTAATTCGTAAAAGAAATAACTCCATGTAAAAATTGCATTGGTAAAACACACACATTGAGAGTAGAAGGATGGAAAAAATATGATTAAAACAGTATCTCTTATTGCAAAAAAAGTTAAAAATCATTGAGTATAATAGTTTTTTCATTATGCATCAAATATTAATTAGACTAACAATTATACATAAAATCGTTTGCAAAAGCTCTATTTGCCTCTGCCATTCATGTCATCGCGGCTGCTGGCACGGAGTTAGCGGGCTTCTTCCTCGAGTCATGTCTTGAGCAAATCCCACATTAACCTCATGACGTTGGTCTCTAACTAGAAAAAGTAAATACGTGATTTTTAAATGCTTTGGACAGGTAAGCACTATGGAGTTCTTCTTTCGTAATAGGAGCATCTATTGAAGCTATTTGAGCCTATAGGAGCTAGAAGTGATAGCTCACTCACCGATCCAAATCTCTTCTGGAGCTATGAATTACCTAAACAAGAATTCTTGAACAACTAACAAGATGATTAGCTGCTTTCACGTGGAAAGATGTCGCTGCTCTTAGGTGAGTGTCCATTCTTGCTGAAGATATTTATACTCCTTTTCACATATGGAAATATGAAATTCAGCATTATGTATTTTACAACTCAAGCTATTAATTTGTTTGAAAAAATATCAATTCAAGACTGTCTAAGCCCAGATGCTCTAAATGGTTTCATATCAAACACTGCCCTCTTCATTCAAGGGGACCTTTATATAAACAGAAAGATCAAGATTCATGATCTTCTGTCTTACCACGGCTGCCGATGCTCATCTCACATCGAGGTGTTACAGAAGAAAAAACAACCAAATTCGATCCAATTTATCGTAATCAATTCGTTAACATGCGCCACTTTAGTTGTTTTTAAACAAATCCAATGTTGGGCCAAGGTCAGATTCTCAACAAATCAATTTGTTATTGTTTTTTATATTATAGATTTTCTAATCTTTTCTTGTTGATCATTTAATGGTTTTCTTGTTGACTGTAGTATCCTATCCTAAGGCTAGACATTTTTCTGGCATTAGCTAGCTCTAGGCACCATAGTTTCTATGTCAGTTGTTTTGGGTACTACTTTTTCTTCGGAGGTGGCAACTATGTAGCAGAAGGTGGTGATTGAGTGAGCTCTACATAAAAGCAACCAAACTGCTCAGCCCTAAACAAGCAAGGTGGCAAGATTTCTTGGCTAAACGTTACCTCTCAACATCCTCCCAAACGCGAGCATTAACAAAAAAGAATTTTCTTTGAAGGGCTTAATTGACACAAGGCCCCATTTTCGAGGGCCAAATTGCAATTAACCCGAGCAAAAAGAAAACTTAATGAAAAATCCTCCTGTTTTTTGAGTTAGCTTTACCGTTAAGCCTTTTGGGATCTCGTTGACATATTAAATACTAATTGAGAAAATTCTTTGATCGAGAGAGATTAAATTCTCTAAATTCAAGTCACTAAAAATCTCGAAAGACAGTGCAATCATATTATTTGTTTGATTGAGATCTTTCAACGTTCTGAAGGGGAAAAAAGAGATCGTCAGTGAATACATTATATAAGCGTAGATTTTATGTAATAAATCAATAAAGTTTTAGTTAGAACTACCAATATATGATACATTGAGGTATGATAAACAATTGACGAGATACTTGGGTTTTTATTTTTTTATTTTTTGGTCAAATGTAACCGTGTGCAAATAGGCATTTCTTAGTCAACATGCACAAAGATTAAAATTATTGAAAACTATTAATAGAAGTGTTCAACTTTTAACTATTAACTCTTGTTCAGAAAGTTAGGACGAGATAACTGCCCATGGCGTTTTACACAAAAAATTATTTCTATATTCTTTTGATTTGAATAGAATATCTACAAATTATTAGCTGTAAGTGATGATAAATTTCTGTGAAAATTTTGAGAAAGGAGGAAAAAAAACTATTGAATATGATTAATAACTACATTTATTTGAAAAAATGTCATCTAAAAAAATATAACTGAAAAATGATTTGCAAAAAACAAAAATAAAAACAAAATTGTAATAAAAATAAGGTGTAAAACTTCCTTCTTACTACGTAATTCGTGCAACATTTATGGCTGTAAAAAAGCCCCCGAATGATGAGTGAGTATTGCGTGCACCACGCGTGCCACGTGGCGTGCCACGTGGTGCATTAGAACCAATCACACATCGCCAAATAATACAAGGTATGACCCACCATTACCACATGGCGATAAATTATTGGTTCTAATACACCACGTGGTAATGCACGTGGTGTATTGTATACTTTTCCCCCGAATGATACAAAAAATCACTCTCAACAGATACTCTCTCTTTAGTTTCCTTCGGCTGATTCTATCAACTGGGCTGAGCTGTCCAAGCTCAGCTGTTCGCCCAACAAAAAGATGGCCTTCTCTGAAAATGGGTCGAGCTCAGCTTGGGCCTCCATTTTAGCCCTGAAATGAGCCTAATTTGAACCACACCAACTTACATGTAGCACAATTTTTACAAAAATACTACGCCGAGTGTTTTTTTTTTTTTTTCCGTTGTTCACATTCTTTTTTTTTTATTGTACAATTAGGTTTTTGTGTACGTTGTTTTTTGAAGTAACACTGTAGTGTACTCTATTTCATATTATCTAGGATTACGTTATTAATTATGACAAAGTTTGATTAGTTAATTTATTATCTTTTTTGCATTAGTACACGTAGCATGAAGTTGCATTTTTTTTCCTTTTTAAATTTTTAGCATAAATATAATACTAATAGTATTTTTTTGATCAAATCTATACTATTAAAATTGGGGAGAAGGAAATGGTGTTT
Source organism: Mitragyna speciosa (assembly GCA_024721245.1). NCBI lineage: Eukaryota > Viridiplantae > Streptophyta > Magnoliopsida > Gentianales > Rubiaceae > Mitragyna > Mitragyna speciosa. Next base: position 6,203 of record JAMWEH010001428.1, on the reverse strand, counting down.
GGTAGGATTCAAACTCCTGATTTCTGGGTTGGAGTTGTAGAGTTCTAACTGCATAACCATCTATTCGTTCTCACTAGTAGTATATTTCATTACAACATTTAGCATTGTATTTATGGCTTCTCACTAGTAGTATATTTCATTACAACATTTAGCATTGTATTTGTCGCTTCTAACCATGCGACCCTCAATTCATTTCCACTAATAATATATTTTATTATAGCATTCAACATTGTATCCGTCTCTGCAGATAAAATCATTTATTTGGCAATCCATAATAAAATAAGGTAAAAGTACATCAATATTAAATGTGACCTTGAACTTTCTTGTCCTAAAATTCAAATTTCTTTTTAGAGATTAAAGTAAACTTAACTTTTGTAAGTCTTAAAAATTCGAGTTTGGTTCAAAGACAATAAATGTCAAAGTTGGGGTGAGTTTAGAATTGTTAAAACATCATTCACATAGGCTGATTAACAACCTTGTAAATTAGTAATTTACCAGAGTGGTGGCAACAAGATAATTACCAAAAAATAAATTAATTAATTAAAAAACAAACAAGGGAAAACTATACGTACAAGATATATACAAGCTCTCCCCATATATAAATCCCACAGACTCCTTGCAATAAAAGAGCTCTACTGTATCTTTTTCGAATTTACACAGATAAAAATGTGGCTCGCGGCTACGCGTGGATGGCGATAGATATCTATTTATCAGTTTGGATTAGTGCTAATCAGTTTCTCATATTTCGCCTTAATCTGATCACTCACATTCAATCTTTACTTTCTTTAATTTTGGTTTTGATTTTCCCTCTAATTTCTAATTTTAGGGTTCGGGTTTTTAATTTTAATCTTCTGTCCATCTCACTGTCTGTCTGTATATAAAAGTACATATCAAATTATCTTTGAATGTTGCTGTCATATAAATACAAATACAAATATAAATATATGTAAAAAAAAAAAAAAAAAAAAGGAGGAGCTTTTGCGGCTTACCAGAACGCTTGCTCTCTGACTGGGAATATGGATTCTACCATAGTCATTAAGGTTTGTTTTCATCTCTCACATTTTTTATGTTAAGGATTTTTTTTTTTTTTTTGTTTTTTTCCCTTTTTCCAGGAAAATTATAACTTCTGTTTTAGAACTTTTACTCTTTTTTGTGTTTTTTTTTCTTTCTGACAATTTTTGATATGCTTCTGGAACTACTGTTGTTGGCGTACATGGTGATATGGTTAAGGTATGAGTTGGGGTTATTGTTGATCGTTTAGCTGTTAAATCGATGTGTTCAAGTTGTTTAAATTCTTGAATTCAGAAAACCCGTAATTCAGAATGAGGGATATGAAGGTAGAAGTAATTATGTGCATCGTACGAGTAATTTACATTTCTCTGTCATCATCATCTGTATTGCTAATAGCTGTTTAATTCGATTATTGCTATAGGTTAAGTATGAAGAAATTCTTAGGCGTTTCAGTGCTCGTGTTGTGGGCGGGGAACTTGGCCTCAACATTGATGCATTGAGGGAGAAGATCATTGGCCTTTTTAAGTTCAGCCCTGATACTGAATTCGTGCTGACATACGTTGATGAGGACAATGACGTGGTAACACTTGCTGATGACGATGATTTGCGTGATGTGGTGAGGCAAGCCTTGAATCCTTTGAGGATTACTGTGAAGTTAAATAATGGAAAGAGTGGTTTGTCTTCTGCTAGAACTAGTGGAAGTTCTACACCCTTGAAGCCTCCACGAATGCAGCTGCCTTCAATGAATCTCAACTCTAATGTTGGTTCAAAAACTGTTCCAATATTCTCAGAAGTACACACTGACTTGCCATCCATAGGCACTTTTACTGGTCAAGTTTTTGCTGATTTGGTCCAATTTTTGGCAAAAATAAGGTTGCCATGTACGAAGCAATTATCAGATTTTCAAGCTGGAGCTAATAGTAGTGTCGAGGGTGGGCTTCCTGGGTGCACCACAAATGTTACTGCATCTCTAGATGCTGAGAGTTCAAAGGCTGACGGAGCTGCATCCAGTGTCTCATCAAGTGTTGGATCTGAAAATCCATCTTCAAGATCCAAGGAGGTCTTACTGAATTACCGATCAAATGGGTCAGAACCAAAAAATGAGGAGGAGAACTCTGCTAATGCCAATGGGCAGGTTCCTGGGTTGGAGGCTGCAAAGACAGCTCTTGATGCTTCCAGCCCTAAACCACCCCACACAGTGCAGACTGATGTGAGTAAGAAGAAAGAGGCTGATTGTCGATCTGGTGAACGTCCTTTAACTGGGAATTTTATGGACTTTCCATTATGGAGTGACTCACCCGTTTATGCTGCTACTGCTGATAACAAGGATGTCTCTGACAAGCCCAGCGAGTCCACTGGTACAAAGTCTAACAATGCACATGATTTCACATTTTATCCTTACGAAGTGATGTGGATTGAAGAGTCTATTGGTGGGGCAAAAAATGCATTCCAAACTGGTCTTGGGAACTCTTCAGGCCTAAATTTTGTTCCAAGTCCCCTCAATGAGTGTTCATTCATAGGAGTGCCTCCCAGATTTGTCCAGCCTAGAAAGAACCATGGTTTCAGTGATGACCCTGGAATTGCTTTCCACCATGCTATTCAGTGTGATGGCTGTGGGCGGCATCCCATTACTGGTCCTCGATTTAAATCCAAAGTGTGAGAAAGGATGATTCCTTTTTGTTGGTTCTACTGTAAGAAAGTAAATTTTATTAAATGAAACCTTTGGCTTCTGTTTCTGTAGGAAAGATGATTATGAGTTGTGCAGTTTGTGCTTCACCCAAATGGGGAATGATAATGATTACACCAGAATTGATCATCCTGATGTCTATAGGCCCCCTTATTCTTTAAAGTGTTTATATGATCTTGTATGTTGCTTTATTACTTCTGGAAGTTTTTATTAGCTTTTTAAGTTTTATGTGTAATTTCATATTACCTTCATTGAACATTGCCTTTAACCTTTGCCTTTTCCCCTCTCTTGGTTCCAGCATGATCAGGTGCATCCTCCCTCTCAGCCACCGGTTTTCGGGTGTGGTGTCTTCAAAAAGCCAGTTCAACCAAAGCTAGACAGCCGCTTCATTCAGGATGTGAATATCCTTGATGGTACTGTTATGGCACCATCAACTCTTTTTACCAAGATTTGGCGGATGAGGAACAATGGTTCTGTTGTGTGGCCTCAGGGAACACAGCTTGTTTGGATTGGAGGAGACAAGCTGAGCGATATATTGTCTGCTCAAATAGAGGTTCGTGATGATGTGGTGCTGCTCCTTTAGTTCAATTTTCCTTGCCTATTTGTTGATTTGCATTGGTATTCTTTTAGATACATATGTTTAATTAGATCATATGGGTGGTGTTTTTATTGTCTTTCGAAACTGTGCCAGATTGCTTCTGCTGGAATACCTGTCAACCAGGAACTTGATGTTGCTGTAGATTTTGTTGCGCCTGATCGTCCTGGACGATACATTTCATACTGGAGAATGGCTTCTCCATCTGGTCAGAAGTTTGGCCATCGTGTTTGGGTTCTTATCCAGGTGAGTCAAACTATATTTATAATGTTTTCTTTCATGGTGATTACTGCTATGATTAGTAACATTATATCCACAATGGGCCGTTAGGTTGATGCTTCTTTGAAGGAACTTCCGCGTGAAGGTTTTTGTAGCTTTAATTTGAATTTCCCACCTGTTATCGATGGAATATTTGGCCCTGAAACTATTATTGTTTCTGAGCCTATGGTGGATGACAGCCTGACTGAGGTTGATAACTCTAATGGAGCAATGAAGTTTGTGGAACCAATGTCTGATGCCTCACAAGAGAAAGAACAGGAAGTGAACTTTCCCATCACTGATACCTTGCCGGTTTGTTGTAGGGGTGCTATACCAAGCCCTGTTCCAGCAGTACCTTCCTCCTCGTGTTCCTCTCCTGTTATTTATATGTCCGAGGTTGCACCAGTCTTGCCTGTTCCTTTACCACCTCTTACAGTTGTGCAGACATCTGCTCAAGATGTAGACCTTAAATATGTCAAAGAAAAATCAGAGATAGAGGAAACCCTTCTTAAAGATCTCGAGGAGATGGGTTTCAAACAAGTTGACATGAATAAGGAGATCCTGAGGCTGAATGAGTATGACTTGGAGAAATCAGTGGGCGACCTCTGTGGTGTGGCAGGTTGGGATCCTATCCATGAGGAGCTGCATGATATGGTAATTTCTTTAGGGAAAGGAAGGTCAAAGATTTCATCTCTGATTTTTGTGTTTTGGGCTTTATATTTATGATGTCTGTATTGTTTTCTCCCAGAAATATTTTTCCTATTGGATGCATATGTGATGTGTAAATTGTGCGTGCAGGGGTTTTGTGATAAAGCAACAAACCAGAAACTGCTGAAGAAGAACAATGGAAGTATCAAGCGTGTGGTCATGGACCGTATTGCTGAAGAGCAATAATTCAATATCTAGTCAGGATGAGCAGTAATTTAATATTTCTCGTCGGCTTGCAGATGACTCGTAGTATTATACATAAATAAATTTAGTTTTAATGGCTTCTTTTGAGGTTTGGATTTAGTAGTTTGAATATTGGTCCTTCTGTTGGAAAATTTCTTGGTACTAGTTGCTTTATTCGTGGAGTTTGTACATAGGAAATCTTTGTCCTTGTTGTCTTCCGTTGGTGATTTGTTTGTTTTATTCTGCATCTTTTCATTCTTTGATTTGTGGCAAAACAAAGTCGTGGAGTGGTGGCAGAGGCAAGCTAATTTTATTTCGATGAGGAAGGTTTTTCCAACATATTAAACATGAGATGCCATTACAACCTGTTCACTCGTATCGAATGTGAGGTTAATGTCATGTTATTACCTTAATACTTAGCCCACTTGGCATTTTGACCATTTTCTTTCAGTTGGTAGTCCAAGAAAATGGAGAATAACAACCACTAATATGCTATACGCTGCTGGTAGGTGGCAAATTCTGTCTATATTGATTATGAGACTACTACGCACGATCTCTTGAGCTTGTGGTGTTGAATGTATGTTCAGACCTATTGTGGCAAAATTGGATTATGACCTGCAAGAGAGAAGGCAATTTCGAAGTCGCAAACCCAAGTCATTACTGTACAGCATGAAAGGTGGCAGTGTCTATCCCCAGTGAACTCTCTCCAAGCTGATGAATGTCATTCAAATGATTTCTCATCAACAATGTCTGTCATTTTGGGATTTTTTGACTGGCACTTCATATACGAGTAAAGTTTCTGATTTGTATTTCCTTCAAGCTGTCAAATCTGCACTACAACAGTACAGGGGCAATCTGTTAGCCTTCCAAAACAAAACAAATATAATGAAAGAGTTCTTTTGGTTTCTTTATTCAAAGAAAGACCAGAAAGATAATTGTGTATTTTTGTCATGCTGTTTAACAGATACTTACCAGCAGGCACAAACAAAAAGAGATGAAAGAAAACAGAAGAACGTTGGTGTCAATGTCTTAATCAGCGTTTGTGAAATGTCAATCACCTAAAAATGATTGCAGGAACGTGACCCACCTACAGACTAAAATGGTGGAAGTGGTTCCTGTCCCTAATGATAATTTCTCTGTTGAAAACTTCTGGAAAAATTTTGCTGCGTATGACAATCTAAACATATACCAAGGTTCTCCGGTATCTTGTTTTTTAAGAGGATTGAAGACGGCGTTGTGTTCTTCAAATATTACATCACTAATTGTTTCCTGTCAAGCGTAGTTCGGATATTTTTTTTTTTCCGTGTGGGAGAACAAGCTTAGATTCTGTTTTGTATACAGATTTTTTTTTTTTTTTTTTTTGAGCATTTTGTATACAGATTTCAATTAACTAATGGGACAAATTACCTCCTATTGCCTAAACTCGTACTCATGTTTTAGTTTGTCCATTTCCGGTGTTAACGCTAATTTGACAGAATAAAATTTAGGAAGGATTCCAGAGTTGGTCCCTTGTATTCCAACTAATTTACTGTAGTCTCTTGTGTTGGGTTGGGTAAAAACACCTAAAGCAGTCTTAGTTTTAAGGCTTAATCTACTCTTACTCTACTATGAGGATTATAAAACACTAAATGAAGTTTTAAATAATGCTACTTTCTTTGTAAATGATGTTCTCACTTTGTCCAAAAATAATATTTATTTTCTTTGCATATTTTATTAAAATAAATGGGAGATTGTTGGAGTGTTCTAATAAAAATACAAAAA
>JAMWEH010001827.1:0-31386 GCA_024721245.1 Mitragyna speciosa | reverse complement strand
ATACCTCCAGAAATTGGAAAATTAGCTCAATTACAGTTGCTTGATCTTTCTTCCAATAACTTAACTGGAGAGGTACCAAGAGAAATCGGGAAGTTAACTTCGATGCTAAAGTTAGATTTACATAACAACCTACTTGTTGGAGGTATACCCCAAGAGTTGGGCATGTTAACTAAACTCCTTTATCTAGACCTATCCTCAAACTCCATGAATGGACCTATTCCAGGAAATTTAGGAGATTGCCAACCCATCTTTCACCTGAACTTGAGCAACAATATTTTAGGCCAGAAGATTCCAGTTCAGATGGGTCAGTTAACTCACCTTTCTCATTTGGATTTGAGTCACAATTTCTTCATAGGGGCGATACCATATGAAATTAGCAAATTGACGAGTCTCGAAATATTTAATCTCTCCCACAACAACCTGTCTGGTTTCATCCCCAAGGCTTTGGCAGATATGCCTGATTCAATTCATATTGACATATCTTTCAATAATTTAGAAGGTCCAATTCCATATGGCAGAGCCTTTGTGAATGTCACTTTTGAACAGTTAAAGGGAAATAAAGGCTTGTGTGGCAATATTACTGGGTTACAAGCTTGTCAAAGTCCTCAATTTTTTGGAAACAATGTAAAGGAGAAAAAGAAGAAACTAGTTCTCATAATCGTTCTTTCTCTTCTGGGACTACTAATATCTGTTTGTGTGTTAATTGGAGTTCTCAAAATGTACTGGCAAAGGACAAGATGTGCAAAAATGGAAGACATTGATGCCAAGAATGGCGATCTTTTCTCCATATCCATGTATGATGGCAAGGCAATGTACAGAGAAATATTGAAAGCCACTGAAGAGTTTAATGAAAATCATTTAGGGCATTGGGTAAAGAGGAAGGTTATGGAAGTGTTTACAAAGGGGCTAAATCTTCCAATGCAAGACGTGGTAGGCTAATAAAGAAACACTTCATCATGACTTTGTCCGAAATGGCAAGATCATATGTGATTTCTTGAATGAGATAAGTGTCTGGACAAAAATTAAGCATCGAAACATGGTGAAAACTCTATGGTTTTTGCTCAAGTGCTCAATATTCACTTTTTGATTTATGAGTACCTCAAACGAGGTAGCTTGGCCAAAATGTTAAGGCATAGGAAGACGAAGCTAAGGGTTGGATTGGAAAAAGAGGGTAAATATCATTAATGGTGTGGCTTATGCTTTATCTTATATGCATCATGATTGTTCATCGCCAATAGTTCATCGGGACATATCGAGTAAGAATATCTTGCTTGATGATGAATACGAGGCTCATGTTTCTGATTTTGGCACTGCTAAACTTCTTAGAAAAGACTCTTCTAACTGGAGTGCACTTGCAGGCACATATGGATATGTTGCACCAGGTAATATTTTTCTTTTGGTCTACTTCAAGATAATTAAATATAGGTTATCCTAAAATTGATTTTTGTTGCAGAATTTGCCTACACAATGAAAGTAACAGAAAAGTGTGATGTTTATAGCTTTGGAGTGTTGATATTTGAAGTAATAAAAGGGAAGCATCCTGGTGAATTAATTGCTGATCTAATGCATGCAACACCTGGAAACACAAATCTGAAAGGCTGCCTAGACGAAAGACTGCTGTATCCCAGTCAAGAAGTTGAAAGCATTCTCATATTTGTCCTCAAGCTAGCAAGAGCATGTTTACATGCTGACCCACAGTCTAGGCCGTCTATGCTCAATATTTCTAGGTCATTATCCGTTGCCATGCGATCCCACCAATATCTTGGTTTGTAAATATGGTCCTATAAAAGATTAAAATAAACTAATATTTCATGCACTCATAATGATATGCAATTTACATTTATGATCTGCATTATGTGCTACCTCATTAATGAATCTATTGTATTCAAGTTACTTACATTAATGCAAAGCCTTTTTACATTTTATAAATTATTTTTTGTCATCTCCATGGCCGCCCGTGGCCTTCCTAACCCACTCTCTTTCTATCTTCAAGTCTTGAGAATTAAAAATTGATACTGCTCTTTGGCAATTAGAAGGCCTTTTAACAAAATTGCAACTACAGGAAGATATTTCTTTTTTGAAGGTGTAATTTTGGTTAATACAACATATGTCATCAGTAGAAACATGTAGACTTATTTCGCACATGATTCTAACTGTCATTTTTCAAATTCTTTCATGGGGTTTGGCACTTATTTCCTTTTTTTTTGTGTTTTTTTTGAAGTTAAGAATTTCTTTTCCATCAATTTGTAATTTGATTTGGTACTTAGTTTTTATCTTTTACAAAGGGGGACTAGTGGGTGTTGCCGCCCACTAAAGTTTTAATAATGCCTTTCGACCCATAATAAGGTTTGGAAATTTTTTGTAATATATTCTTCTCTCGCCCGTCCTGAAATTATGATAAAATACCATTGTCTTCCCTTCCCAAAGAAAGTTTTAACTTGTTTTAAAAGTTCTTGATTTTTCATAACTTACTGCTTATTGTAAATATTTTTATTTAGCATCTCGTACTACTTGAAAATTTTCTTGATAAAAATCTGTAAGCAGTTAAATTGCATTCATATTCATTCATGTTTGAGTATGTATTTTACTTTCAACTATAAAATATCCACATTAAGCACTTGGTTCTACTTTCTCTTTCCTATATTGCTTTATAATAACTAAAATTATAAGCATTTAGACATTCTCTATTTAAACCGTCCCATCCCCTTTTTTTGCCAATCTCTCTCTCTCTCTAAATCATTCTCCGAATTCACCCACTCACCCTCTCTCTAAATCACTCTCCGAATTCTTTCTCTCTCTCTCTCTCTCTCTCTCTCTCTCTCTCTCATCATAGCCACATAAACGCCGCATAATTCCTTTGCGGAGACAATAGCAAAGACATGAAGATAGCGGCAGAAACAACTAGGGGTGTCAACGGGCCGAGTCCGGGCCGGAATTGAATGTTCCGGACCCGGACCCGTTTTTGTGTTGAGGTTCCGGACCCGGACCCGGGACCCGATGGGTCTTGCATTTGGTTTCCCGGATCCGGGTTCGTTCGGGTCCGGGTCCATTCGGGTCTGGGTCCGGGTTTTGAAAATATAAAATATTTTTATATATTTTATAATTATTATTTATTAAGTATTGAGTATTAGAATTGTAAAATACGTATGTATGTATATTATAATTATTATTTATTGAATATTATGTATTAAAAATTTAAAATACGTATATATAATTTATAATTATTATATATATATATACGGGTTCGGGTCGGGTCTGGGTCGTAACATGACATTCCGGATTCGACCCGTTTTTTATTAAGAAAAAAAACGGGTCCGGGTCCGGGTAAACTGAATTTTATTCCTACCCGGACCCGGAAAAAATCAATGGGTCCGGGTCGGGTCTGGGTCTAGACCCGGACCGTTGACAGCCCTAGAAACAACATATGTATATTTTTTGTCAATAGTTAAGAGTATACTATCATATGTCTAACATACATTATAGGTAGAGAGATCCAACTGAACCCTGGAGGAACCGATAGGAATTGAACTACCATCGGACCAAACCGGGGAACCAGCGGTGAAAACAGCATATGAAATCCTAATTTTAGTTAGAGAACTGAAAAAATTCAACGTGTGATTTTTAAACTTCTCATTAGGTCTTTGCCCAATTTAAGTTTAGAAAATTTTTTATATACCATTGCTCTCACTAAATTCCAAAATTTATATATGTAGGAAGTAAGCCAAACATATTTATTGATTAGTTTAGACAGTAGAAGTGTTCGTACGACTTTTTTTTTTTTTGGTTAGTTTATTTCTACAATGTTGTATTCAGTCATAAGATTTTAGGATAAATATTTTGTTTCCATGTTTTGATTGTAGTCTTACATCAGTTTTTGAGAATAAGAAAATTCTTTAGCTTCTCCATTATTTTTCCTTGTGGCTTCTTATCTAAATTCGTGTGGTTTTTCTCCATCTAATTTCATCAATATAAGGTACAGAGGTGCAAATTATGGGAAAAACATGCATGTATTCTTTTTTTACATAAAAAAAACATGTATTTTAAAACATTTCGTTTCTCATGTCATAATTTTTCACATGCTTCTTCTTTTTAAAATTGCCCTACTTATACTGAATTCTTAGATTTTGGTTCTCACCAAACTAATAATCCTCTTAAATGCACATAAAAAACGCGTGTTTAATTTTCCAAAGGAAGGGCGCCTCTATAAATTTAAAATGAAGCCATAGATTTTTTTTTTTTGGAAGACAAAGAAGCCATACAAGTTAATCTTGTTTTCTTTCGTGTTTATTCTCTTTAAATAGATTATACATTTGGAGAATTAAATGCATATAAAATGGCACCACGAATCATCATTAGTTTGTTTAATTTGGTGAAAATGCTTGAATTTATTTGGTGTGATTTTTTTTTTCAGGAATCTGATAAATTACAAAATTCGAAGAGTTTCCAAAGGTAAAAAATTTGGTAAATACATATATTCAAGAAAATTTCCTGTTTCTTTTTTCCCGACTTTTCTTATTGTCATCTTTTGTTTGGGAGACTTTCCTAGTTGGTCATTTATTTCTTTCCTAGTTGCTTTCTCATAAATACAACGATCTGTTTTCCACAGGTGGGGCAGATTACCATTTATTATCAATTTTTTCTTATCAAATTTATACTATTATATTGCAAAGAGAAAATAGTGTTGGTAGAATTCGAACCTCTCACATTTGGGGTGAAATCGTAAAACTCTAATTATTCGATCCTTTATTTGTTACTCCATTATCTTCAATAATGTCAAAGTCTCTTATAGTTTGACCTTTTTTTTTCTTCTCGCCAAAATATGCTTTCTGATAAATGCATATAAAAAAGACAATCGTTCATCTGCCCTGCCATTTCAAATTACTGGGATTATTAAATATCATTCCAATGGCTGTGACATTAGAATGGAATCAACAGTGAGTATCAAAACGCCACACTTTCCTACTTGAGCGTACAAAAGCATATTTACATAGTTTTTGAAATTTAATATTTCATGAAGCGCGCCGATAGTTTTTCTTTCCCCAAATTTAAGGATCGAAGACTATTCTGCTATTGCACAAAAATGATTTTGCCATTTAAAATATTTTCAAAATCTCATTTTAAAAAATTAAACTAAACTTTTTATCGCTATTTTAACACAAAATTTATGAAACAATTTCCCATATCCGACTGATTCACTTTATATTTCATAGCATTTTAGGAATTCAAAGGCTATCAACTAATTTATCACATTTGAACATTATAAATTAGACCGCCCATGTTATTCTCCTTTTTTTTTTTTTTTTTTTTTTTGCCCCAAGCTTAAGCAGGGCCTCCTTCTTGAGCTTTGTTTTTCATTTTCAAACGAGAGATTTTCTCAATCAATTAAAAATTACAATTTGCTTCTGGCAGTTGCAATAGTGTACCTTGTTTATATATGTGGATCATCAATACAAAACTAGGCAAAACAATTTAGAGGCAAATTTTGCTTGGGCAGATAGTTTTTATATCTTGCAATTTATATCTTGCAAATTTTCACTTGCACGGCGGATTGTCGCTGGAATTATGCCTCTATATATTCTATGTAGTTTAATTTCTCTTGCATATTTCAATCTGTGTATAATATATGATTTAAATTGATATTACATCAAAAAATCAATTTAATATTTGAAATTCTCTAATTAAGTGACCGAAAAAATCTATCTTAGTAGTTGGTTGGAGCAGCAAAGCCAATATATGAATATCAGCTCATCAGGGTAACAACATCTAATTAACAGCAAAACCAGTATTCCATTACAGGTATAAGACTCAGATTGGAAATTTATTCAAATTTATTGAGTTTTGATTGCATTTAAGAAAAAAAATTAATTTAGATGACTAATTTGATTTTATAAATAATTTTCGTGGTCAAATAAATTTGGCCCTTAATTCCTTAAGATGTTGTCGGGGCATATATCTCTGACAAAATTTAATGTCAAACTAACTTTTTTACTTTTTTGAAAAATAAAACTTAGAGGTATCCCTTCATCTCAATTTAATCAATACATTATATTGAGTAGAACGCTAGAGATCTCCTATATTCAAATCTCCCACTCTCAATTTTATTATAATTAAAAAAAATTAGGTTGTCCACTACAATCGCATTTTTATGCTTCTAAGCATATTTCGGACAATATTACAGTTTCTCATTGTCACTAAATTCAATCTAACTAGGTAAGTCTTTGTTAAAAAAATAAACAAATAAAAACTTACTTTTTTTTTTTATCAATGATTTGTTAACATAGCATTTTCCGTTCCTTCAATATTCTAGTACAGCATTCAAGTCATCTTCAAAAGGTACAATTTAAAAGAAATAATCCCCCACATGACCAGCACAGCTGTCATGGGGAGAATTTTCCATTTGGACTAGTTGAATTCTCTTGATCGGGTGGGGGATCACCCCGGAGAAGTTTTCTACTGACCAGCACAACTGTCTTCCCCACCCATTTCTCGTTATTGCTCCCAAATTCATCTGCAATTACGAAAGGAATTAAAGAAGTGTCGTCCCAGTGGCTGTCTCATTGCAAATTTGTAATTGAATCAACAATAGATTGAGGACACAATATTTCTCTTTATCTAAAGAATTTAACCATTTTTTTCATTGTTGGTGAACATTAATTATGACCCTTCCGACCTTAAAAATTAAAAACTAAGAAATTTTTGTGCATGGTGTTATGCAGGAAGATTCTTAGGTGAAACAGATCCACGGCTTTACCTGTGGATTTTGTGATTTAAAAGAGCACCAAGTAAGCAAAGTTATGTGTAATGATATAAGAAAATAATGTAATGATGCTTATATAACTTTTTTTTTTAAATTACAAGTTCTACATGTAGAGCCGTAAAACGAGTTCATTTAAGAATTTTATGTGTTATCCGTGTGATCCAGATACGTTTAAAACTCTAGCGATACCAGCCATCCCTAGGGGTTGAAACTTGAAAAGCAGACCGACAGCAAAAACAAAATAAAGACATTCACACAATTCAATATTAGTATTTGACACAAAAACAAGAAAAAAAAAATCAATCAATATTGGTACTATACAAAAAGAAAAAGATATAATAAAACTATGGCGGAACTCACTTGTATCCGACATCGTTCGTGCTGTTTCAGGTAAGGTGGGTTGAGCTGAAAGTAATAAGAGAGAGAAAAGTATAATTGTTAGAGCCTTCTTTTTGTCCACCATGGTTGTTGTACCTGGGGTGGGACTTGGTTCTACACTTTATAGTGTTAATGTAAGTCCTAAGTTTTCTATTGACTCTTCTGCATTAAAATACATACAGTAATATTTTGTTTTGATTCCGTCAAAATGAAACTGCTTAGGTTTTGAGAATTGTCATCCCCAGAAAGGTCATATACATGCTGCACGTAATAAACTGGGGACAAAATTTAAATACGTGACTTTCTCACAGGAAAAAAAAAATATACGCACACTATATTTCCTTTAAACTTCTGCTTTAGCGTTTTTATGCTTTTATGTTATGAGTAATGTTGTGGGACTAAATTGCTGGATTTTGAATACGTTGGTGATCAAAATTTATTATTTTGAGTTTGGGAGACTAAAAATGATAATTCAGAATTGCGCGGGACTTTTGTTTACAATTTTTTTTTGTCTTAGTTTAATTGCCAAATTTCATGATTTGAATAATATCAATTTGAGCATTTTGCTAAGTAAAAGCCTTATATCTCCAAGAATATAAATTGCATAGTAACATATGAATAAAGTATATCACAAGATGCACCCAACAATTACACCTAAACTTTATATACGTGTGCCGCTTGAATAAGCGAAATTAAGAAGTCAAAATGCAATTTTGCATTTCGTCACCTTTTTTCTACATATGAGTAAGAAAGTAATGCACCCTTTTTCGTCTCAAAACTATCAAAACAATTTGAAGATATTGTCCCTTGCGTTATTGACACATGGAGGGGGAAAAAAGTCTTCAAAAGAAAAATTCAAATTCTTTGGTTAATAAAACAAAATCTTTGAAGCAAGTAGTTTGTAATTCATCCTTTGTTCAGCTGTCTTAGTAACTTGTATAGCTTTTCTATTACTGAGACTTAGTGCTCAAACTAAGTGTACATTTGGTTTCCATATCCTTTAATATGAAGAGTTAAGTTTGCATTAACAATAAAATTCCCACCTACTGAATGGATGGCCCACAAGATTGTTCGTCATATGCAGTGGAATTGTTGGATGAAGAGATGCTTGTTAAAAGTAATATGACATTTCGTGTGGAATGGATCCAGGACTTTGCAAGTTGGGCAATTGTTATTTAGGACAATTTAGAGTATGCATAACATGTCAATTAAAATGTGTGTTTTTGATGTTTCATGGTGTAACTTTATCGAAGTGTAGTGTAACCGCTTTTCACTTTAAAATAACGTCGTTTTTTATTCTAAAGTTGGCCTTATTGGCTCAATCTCATCCCTCTATTTTTGCTCCTCAAATCAAGTATGTCAACTTGTCTCAAATGGTACTTGTGACCTCCTGTTGCTGTGTGGAATGGTTCCTTGATTAGCGAAGGTTTTTGCAAAACAGTAGGTTTTAGTAGACTATACATGTTAGCTATTGCCTAGTAGTAGTATGTTTTAACTTGTGTTTTCAAACTTGGATCGAACTGGCTAGTTGGACCAGTCGGATCGGAGACTGGCCAGGCTTCCGATCAGTCTCCGATCCGAGCCTAGATTAAAACTCAGATTGTTAAAATTCGATCAAACCCGATCAAAAACAGGATTTGATCGGAACCAATATGAACCAGACAGACCCGGTTTAATATTTATTGGACATTTTCTGCCCCTTTTTTTTTCCTTTTTTGGGACTTAGCTTTTTTTCACCTCTTTTTGGACATTTTCGACTATGTTCTTTTCTTGTCTTCTTTGAGCTCTTTCTTTCTCCACCTCAAACCCGCCTCTCCCTCCCCACCAATTCATGACGACGGCACCACCCCCCTCCGGGAATCTTGCTTTGGCACCAGCCACATATTTCCTCTCTTCTCTCCCGCTGTCTGATCAAAGAAGAATTGCACCTGAAGGACTACAGGTAGTAATTTAGTTTCCCTTTTTCTATTTATTTTCTTTCATTATAGATTTATGCCTGGCTGATCTGACTGTTCTGGATTAGTCTCATAGGTAGGTAGATAGAGATGTGCTATTACAAATATGCTTTTTGCTAGATTATTGGCCCATAATCGTTCCAGAAATCTAATCAAAATAGAAAGAGATTAAATCTATGGCTGAACTTTATGGGGTGTGGTGGCAAAATGGAGAATAGATGGTGGCAAAAAGCAATCAGCCTCCTATCTTCTTGCAATGGACCATCCTGCAGTCTTTTTGGACTGCAGGTCCATTGCTAGTGGTGACATAAATGATGCAAGTCTATGTATTTTGGGAATAGTATAAAAGAACTGCATAATTCCAAGCCCACAAAGATCTAAATATCTTATGATGCAATGCCCAAGAAGCACAAGGGGGCACAGCCAAACATATTTTCAGCTAAGCTGCAATCTGTTGTCAAACCTGGTTTTGGTCATGTTTTTCTTGCATACGGTTTGCTGGTAAAGCCTACATTCGAAAAAGTTTTGGTGCATTCTGGGACAGATGTAATGTTAAGCAGTTCACTTGATGGAATTCTTTTACCAATCAGTCAATTGCACAAATCTAAGAAAGCAAGACATACAGAAACGAAGTAAGTCTTGGTTGATTATTCTGTGTGTCCGGGTGCAGACAAGTGCCATGAGCATCTTATGTTTTCCTTGTTTCCTTTATTGATAACGATCTCTAGCTAGTTTTAGTTGTCTAAGATTCCTAGGATTGTCAACCCCTAACTGTCATGAAGCAATTTCTGTTTTTCACTTCACATGTAATTAAATCAGAATCTTGTAGATTGTATGATCTTTCCATCTGTTTTTGCTTTGTTGAGATACCAATTTCTAATCTAATTTTTATGATTGTTGGATGACTTTGTAGACTATAGAATTATAGCAATGTATAAGGCATTGGATGCTTCATGTCCGTGGTTGTGTTTTTTTTTTTTTTTTTGGTTAGTCTCCTGTATGGGTGCTTCCTTCACGTTCAGTTGTGTATACGTGATTGCTTTAGAAACCTTGGAAACCTTTCCATGCCTTATAATTCAAAATGCATGAAAACAGCCGACATTTAACCAACAATTGGAATGGAATTCGTATACATCACAAACTTAGTGTTTGGCTGAAAACATTTGTCATAAGTGACCATTTCTTAAATGGCTTTCTGTAACTGACCTGGTTGGTTCATCACCAGTTTTGATTAAGAGGAAATTCTAATAGTAAGAGGCAAATCAAGAGTTGAGGTTATTTGGAGATTTCTATTTGATTTGCAGGAAAAATTAATAGACCGCCCACGTTATTCTCCTTTTTTTTTTTTTTTTTTGGCCCCAAGCTTAAGCAGGGCCTCCCTCTTGAGCGTTGTTTTTCATTTTCAAACGAGAGATTTTCTCAATCAATTAAAAATTACAATTTCTCTTGCTTCTGGCAGTTGCAATATTGTACTTTGTTTATATATGTGGATCATCAATATAAAACTAGGCAAAATAATTTAGAGGCAAATTTTTTTTGGGCAGATAGTTTTTATATCTTGCAAATTTTCACTTGCACGGTGGATTTTCGTTGGAATTATGCCTCTATATATTCTATGTAGTTTAATTTCTCTTGCATATTTTAATCTGTATATAATATATGATTTAAATTGATATTACATCAAAAAATCAGTTTAATACTTGAAATTCTAATTAAATGACCGAAAAAATCTATCTTAGTAGTTGATGGGAGCAGCAAAGCCAATATGTGAATATCAGCTCATCAGGGTAACAACATCTAATTAACCGCAAAACCGGTATTCCATTATAGGGATAAGACTCAGATTGGAAATTTATTCAAATTTATTGAGTTTTGATGGTATTTAAGAAAAAAATTAATTTAGATGACTAATTTGATTTTATAAATAATTTGCGTGGTCAAATAAATTTGACCCTTAATTCCTTAAGATGTCGTCCAGGAATATATCTCTGACACAATTTAATGTCAAACTAACTTTTTAAGTTTTTTGAAAAATAAAACTTAGAGGTATCCCTTCATCTCAATTTAATCAATACATTGGACGCTAGAGATCTCCTATATTCAAATCTCCCACTCTCAATTTTATTAAAATTAAAAAAATTAGGTTGTCTACTACAATGGCATTTTTGTGCTTCTAAGCTTATTTGGGACAATATTACAGTTTCTCATTGTCAACAAATTCAATCTAACTAGGTAAGTCTTTGTTAAAAAAATAAATAAATAAAAACTTACTTTTTTTTTTTAATCAACGATTTGTTAACATGCCATTTTCCGTTCCTTCAATATTCTAGTACAGCATTCAAGTCATCTTCAAAAGGTACAATTTAAAAGAAATAATCCCTCACATGACCTGCCCTTCCCTGACTGAGTTCATTTTATTCATGATGAAAGTTAGCTGGACTAGTTGAATCCTCATGATCGGGTGGGGGATCATCCCGGAGAAGTTTTCTATTGACCAGCACAGCTGTCTTCCCCACGCATTTTGCGTTATTGCTCCCAAATTCATCTGCAATTACGGAAGGAATTAAAGAAGTGTCGTCCCAGTGGCTGTCTCATTGCAAATTTGTAATTGAACCAACAATAGATTGAGGACACAATATTTCTCTTTATCTAAAGAATTTAACCATTTTTTTCATTGTTGGTGAACATTAGTTATTACCCTTCCGAACTTAAAAATTAAAAACTGAGAAATTTTTGTGCATGCTATTATGCGGGAAGATTCTTAAGTGGACCAAATCCATAGCTCTACCTGTAGATCTTGTGGTTTAAAAAAGCGCCAAGTAAGCAAAGTTCTATATAATGATGTAAGAAAATAATATAAAGATACTTATATATATATTTTTTTTAAATTACAAGATTCACAGGTTACACCCATTTGAAAATTTTCCGTGTTATCTGTGTGTCCCAGATACGTTTAAACTCTGGTGAAATCGGCCATCCCTAGGGCTTGAAACTTGAAAAGCAGAGCGTGCAGCAAAAACAAAATAAAGGCATGCACAGTATTCAATATTAGTTTTTGACACAAAAACGAGAAAAAAAAATCAATCAATATTGGTACCATACAAAAAGAAAAGGATATAATAAAACTATGGCGGAACTCACTTGCCTCCGAGATCGTTCTTGCTGTTGCAGGTAAGGTGGGTTGAGCTGAAAGTAATAAGAGAAAGAAAATTATAATTGTTAGAGCCATCTTTTTGTCCTCCATGGTTCTTGTACCAAGGGTTGGGACTTGGTTCTCCACTTTATAGTGTTAATATTGTGTAAGTCCTAAGTTTTCTATAGCCCGATTGTCAATAGACTTGACTCGTCTTCTACATTAAAATATATACGGTAATATTTTGTTTTGATTCCGTCAAAATGAAACCGCTTAGGTTTTGAGAATTTTCATCCCCAGAAAGGTCATATACATGCTGCACGTAATAAACTGGGGACAAAATTTGACTTTCTCCCAGAAGAAAAAAAATTATACGCTCACTATATTTCCTTTAAACTTCTGCTTTAGCGTTTTTATGCTTTTATATTATGAGTAATGTTGTGGGACAAAATTGCTCGATTTTGAATATGTTGGTGATCAAAATTTATTATTTTGAGTTTGGGAGACTAAAAATGATAATTCAGAATTGCGAGGGACTTTTGTTTACTTTTTTAATCTTAGTTTAATTGCCAAATTTCATGATTTGAATAATTTCAATTTAAGCATTTTGCTAAGTAAAAGCCTTATATCTCTAAGTATATAAATTGTATAGTAACATATGAATAAAGTATATCACAAGATGCACCCAACAATTACACCTAAATTTTATATACGTGTGCCGCTTGAATAAGCGAAATTAAGAAGTCAAAATGCAATTTTGCGTTTCGTCGCCTTTTTTCAACATATGAGTAAGAAAGTAATGCACCCTTTTTCGTCTCAAGACTATCAAAACAATTTGAAGATATTGTCCCTTGCGTTACTGTCACATGTAGGGGAAAAAAAGAAATCTTCCAAAGAAAAATTCAAATTCTTTGGTAAACAAAATCTTTGAAGCAAGCAGTTTATAATTCATCCTTTGTTCATCTGTCTTAATAACTTGTACAAACTAAGTGCTCAAACTTAAATTTCTATTTCTGAGACATAGTGCTCAAACTAAGTGTACTTTTGTTTTTCATATCCTTTCATATGAAGAGTTTAGTTTGCATTAACAATAAAATCCCGCCTACAGAATGGATGGTCCATAAGATTGTTCGTCATATGCAGTGGAATTGTTGGATGAAGAGATGCTTGCTGTAAGTAATATGACATTTAGTGTGGAATGGATCCAGGACTTTGCAAGTTGGGCAATTGTCATTTAGGACAATTTGGAGTATGCATAATATGTAAATTAAAATGTGTATTTTTGCTGCTTCATGGTGTAATTTTATCGAAATGTAGTGTAACTGCAGTTCACTTTAAAATAACGTCATTTTTTTTCATTTTAAATTTGGCCTTATTGGCTCAATCTTGTCTCTCTGTTTTTGCTCCTCAAATCAGGTATATTGACTTGTCCCAAATGGTACTTGTGACCTCCTATTGCCATGTGGAACGGTTCCTTGATTAGCAAAGGATTTTGCAAAACAATAGGTTTTATTGCTAAATAGCTATAGCTATAGCCTAGTAGTGCTATGTGTTAACTTGTGTTTTCAAATTCGGACCAGAGACCGGCTAGGCTTTCGATCTGAGTTTAGCTTAAAACTTAGATTGTTAAAAACTTAGTCAAACTCGGTCAAAAACTGGGTTTGACCAAAATCCGTACGAATCGGACAGACCCCGGTTTAATATTGTTTGGACATTTTCTGCCTTTTTTTTTTTTTTTTTTTGGACTCACCTTTTTTTGGACATTTTCGACTATGTTCTTTTCTTGTCTTCTTTGAGCTCTTTCTTTTTCTGCCTCAAAGCCATCTCCCCCTCTCCACCGATCCAGGGCGACGGCACCCACCCCATCCCGGAATCCTGCTTTGCCATCGGCCGCGTATTTCCTCTCTTTTCTCCCGCTGTCTGATCGAAGAAGAATTGCAGTTGAAGGACTATAGGTAGTAATTTATTTTCCCTTTTTCTATTTATTTTCGTTCATTACAGATTTATGCCTGACTGATCTGACTGTTCTGGGTTACTCTCAAATATGCTTTTTGCTAGATTATTGGTACATAATCGTTCAATAATCTAATCAAAATAGAAAGAGATTAAATCCATGGCTGAACTTTATGGGGTGTGGTGGCAAAATGGAGAACAGATGGTGGCAAAAAGCAATCAGCCTCCTGTTTTCTTGCAATGGACCATTCTGCAGTCCTTTTGGACTACTGGTCCATTGCTACCGGTGACATAGATGATGCAAGTCTGTATTTTGACCATTTCAGAAATGGGTGTTTGTTATTTCTGGTTTGGGAATAGTATAAAAGAACTGCATAATTCCAAGCCCACAAAGATCTGTATATCTCATGATGACACAGTGCCTAAGAAGCACAAGCGGGCACACCCAAACACATTTGCAGCTAAGCTGCAATCTCTTGTCAAACCTGCTTTTGGTCATGCTTTTCTAGCTTATGGTTTGCTAGTAAAGCCTACATTCGAAAAAGTTTTGGTGCATTCTGGGACAGATGTAAAGTTAAGCAGTTCACTTGATGGAATTCTTTTACCAATCAGTCAATTGCACAAATCTAAGAAAGTAAGACATTCAGAATCGAAGTAAGTCTTAGTTGATTATTCTCTGTGTCCGGGTGCAGACAAGTGCCATGAGCATCTTATGTTTTCCTTATTTCCTTTATTGATAATGATCTCTATCTAGTTTTAGTTGTCTAAGATTTCTGGGATTGTCAACCCCTAACTGTCATGAAGCAATTTCTGTTTTCACTTCACATGTAATTAAATCAGAATCTTGTAGATGGTATGATCTTTCCATCTGTTTTTGCTCTGTTGAGATACCAATTTCTAATCTGATTTTTATGATTATTGGATGACTTTGTAGACTATAGAATTATAGCAATTTATAAGGCATTGGATGCCTTATAATTCAAAATGCATGAAAACAGCCGACATTAACCAACAATTCGAATGGAATTCGTATACATCACAAACTTAGTGTTTGGCTGAAAACATTCGTCATAAGTGACCATTTCTTAAGTGGCTTCCTGCAACTGACCTGGTTGGTTCATCACCAGTTTTGATTAAGAGGAAATTCTAATAGTAAGAGGCAAATCAAGAGTTGAGGTTATTTGGAGATTTCTATTTGATTTGCAGAAAAATTAATTAGTGGATGTGTGTCCATATATACACACACACATACATATATATATATATATATATATATATGTATGTATGTATGTATGGCGTCATTCGGTTCGATTCTGAGTCAACCTCCGGTCGAATCATTGACCCTTGACCTTTGAGTTTGGCCGAGTTAATGTCCGGTCCAAGTCTGAAAACATAGGTGTTAATGGCAGTGTGTCGACTGACTAGCTGTACATTGCTTGTGTAATTTTCTTGATCTAACTAAATAGAAGTTCAGCATTAACAAAAAAATATACTACAGCATGTGGAATTTTATTAGTCACAGTGAATATGTGCTTATCAGAAAGTTATCATGCGCTAAGTTATTTAACTTCGTCCCAAATTAAATGTTGTTTTTGCCTTTTTCAGTTTATCTCAAAAGAATATTTATTTTTTAAATAAAAATTTAAGTTATAAAATACTATATTCGTTAAATATTTAATGCAATACAAATGTAATTATGTAAGTAGACACAGACGTTAACAATATCTCCCTCTGTCATCCAATTAATATAATAGATGTCATATGTTTTCCACTAACTGTTAAACCTATTACTTTTTATTCTCTTTTGTAACTATCTGCAAATAGTCAAACTAGGACATTCATTTGGCACCAAAGGAGTGCAATATTTTCTCCATATTCAATTGCACATCTGATTAATTAAATATGCCATAATTATCCTAATGAAAATTTCCAAGAAGTATTATTCGCAAATTTCCTCGTGAAAAAAGCAATTCCTTTTTTATCTTCTACCAAGTTACTTTAGATATTAAATTTGGAACAAAACTTTCCCAATAATCACTATTTTTTAAAAGAAAAAAAGCAACTGTGTGTTGCCCGGTTGCTACTGGCAACAATTGGCAGCCCAAACAATTAAAAATATAATTGATGTCTGCTATCATATGCCCAAATTTTAATTTTTGCAATACCTTTTCATACTTTAACTTATAAAAAAATATAGCAAATATTTGCTTAAATACTATTGCTCTCACTAAATTCCAAAATTTATATAAGGTCCAAAGGTGGAAATTAGGGGGAAAAAATGCATGTGTATTCTAGGAGATTTCCTTTGTTGTGTATGTTTCTTGATCATATTTCTTTTTAAATTTGTCCAACTTAAATTTGGGTTTTTTTTTTTTTTATTTCTTGACAGATTGGTACATAATGTTAGTCTCAAAAGCAACCTAATGGGTTGAATTTGATTGTCTAAAATCTAGTGTAAGTGCGCCAAATTTTCACCCGAAGATATGCCAAGTATGAAATCTAACTTGCAGTCAAATAATGAAATAAATAAGTTAAATGGATAACACAATAAAGCAATATAAAGCAATAAAGCAAAGAGATAAAGGAAATAACACAAACGGATTTATGGTGATTTGGTGTATACTTAACACCTAATCCACTCCCAAGCTCTTTAACTTAGAGTTTGGATTTACTATGTGCTTCTTCAATTTGGTGAAGCAATACTGATAGAGCAGTTGAGGGATCACTCTTGCTCATATTAAACTCTACTAAGGCAAGCCAAAGAGTTTTACAATCTTTATCAACCCTCACACTTTGTTACGCTTGAAAACTTCCAATCACACTTAGAAAAGTACTCAAAACCCAACCAATCACCTTACAATCTATTACAAGAAATCACAAAGGGAGAGTATTTTTCAACAAAAATGGCTCTAAATAGTTTGCAATAATTGTAAGTGACAATGACTATTAATTCTATACCAAATGGTATTTATAGGGGGTGAGGGTATAGCTAGGATTGGTCTCTAACAATCAAATTAGAAAATTTGTCCAAACTATCTGTTACTCAATGACATAATCCAGACGTCCACATGAGTGATTTGGAGGTCCGCATTAAGCATATGTATCAAATCCGCTTGCGCATTTGCATACATTCTATCCAATCTTTATTTTAGCCATTTGTAGGCATGCGGAATCCACATCTAGTCCACATGCTATGCAAACCGCGTGAAAGTTTGCATGCACGTTCACATCACATTTTTCTTGCAGCTTCTTTCGCATTTTTATTCCTTTTTTAGCTCAATCACTTTCACTGCAAAATAGCTCAAGTAGACTATTAGATTACTTCATCATTTGTTTGTTAATTATCAAAACTATATGCTTTAGGACAATAAGGTCTTCAATCTTCTCCTTTTTTATGATGACAAATCAAATGATAAGGAATGGGGAGAAAGTGATTATGGACAATTAAAAACTCCCTTTTGATATATGTCCAATAGATTCATAATGAATTATGAGCTCCTTTATTTTGTGTGCATATACGTACAATACATATATACACACACACGCATTCAACACATATGCGTCTGTGTAAGAACTTCCCCTTTTTCCACGTGGCTACTTTTATTGTATGTCAATTTGCCATCTGGCTTCTTTTATTGCTTAACTTTGTTATTCTTTGGGTAATGAAGTGTTATTATAAGTGGTTTTAAATGAGGATTTAAAGGATTGTTACAATTCGTCTTTAACGAGAGTCTAAAGAATTTTATGATGGACCCATATCGGCAAAAATTAGTGTACAAAATTAAGGTTTGATTTAAATGATAATTAATCAAAATAAAGTTTAGTTTAAGTGAAAGTTAATGTGTATTAACAGCTTCTTTTGTATTTCTTTTTCTTCTTCCTTCCACTATCCTGACAATTAGTTAACAAATTAAATATTTGGCTTCCCAATGCTTTGTTTCCAATAATATGAGCCTTTATGTTTTCTTATTGATGCAAATTATCTTCTCATCCTCCTCTCTAGGCCTAAAGATTAAATTGTTATAACTTCCTCTTGGAGTAACTATGAAATTAGAGTTTTTTTTTTTTTTTTTTTTTGAAGATTTCTTTTGCTTTTGCAGCCAATTTGCAACGTTAACTATCAAACTTTCAAGTTTCTCACACTAAAGCCTTTTTAGTTATATATCTATTATATTACATTGCAGCCTGAAATTTAACTATCAGAATATATATTTGTTTTGTTATTTACAAATAACAGCTAGCAGTTTGTGTCATTTGGATCTAGTTTTTCCAGGTAGGCCTTCAATCTCAACCTACTGTCTTACTTGGGAACGCATGTATACAGTATGAAGATCTAGGAACCTAAAAAATTGTAAATTAGCCATTTCGTGCATCTCACCAAGTACACTCCAGTGAATATCCAATTTCATGTGACTAAATGTGATTTACCTAGCACTTGAGGTTGATGATGGAATCTAAAAATGGACAATACTATAAAATGAATTTCACAATATCCATTTGGAATTTTATTTTTAGGATTTTGTGATAACTTTTCTTTATGTTTTCGTAATGATAAGCTGTTCATTTGAGTAAACATAATTATCTTTCTAAACAAGTAATATGCATACAATATCACTTAACTAAACTTTATGAAGGACAAAAACAAAAACAGTAATGGTTCTTCTGTGCAATTGCATTAATTATGTGAAGGAAGTTATTATTTTTTATGATGAATACTTTATGATTCTACCTTTTTTATGTCTGAATTAATATTTTTGGTATATGCTTACAGTGTAAGAGAAAAAGTTTCGATTTCTGGAGTTTTTGGCTATGAAACTCGTGCGATATTATTGATGGGAATATATCAAAGGTGAATTAGGAGAAAATTGTCACGAACCTGTTATGACAATTACTTTTCTATCTTTTTTTTTTTTTTTCTTATTAGAAGGCATGTCTTTAATTGGATAGTATTGTCTTTAAGCATCCCATATGATTGGAGATTCTACAAAAATGCTTTTATAGCAATAGCACAAACAATAGTATTTTTCTTTTCACTCAATTATCATTTCTTCTCTACAAGGCCCTAAAATGAACCAACAATATCGGATGGATCTGAGCTATGTCCTGCACAGCAAGGCTCCCCAGGTGTGTGCGCATCTATATTCACATACACATACTCACATATAATATGCACACACATCATATGTATAGCTCAAGCATAATTTTTGCACCGCTTGCATAACAAAAAGGTTTCTTGGAAGCAAAAAATAAAATCTGTTGTCTCGAAGAGGCTTCAAAATTTTTTCCTTATACAGTTTAGACGTGTTTACACATGTAATGGCACTGTTTATAATATGTGTGGAAGACAAAATAAATTCTTATGATAACAACAATAACTAATATTTTGAATTTCATAATATTGTATATTCTCGGATATTTTTACCAAATACTCTTACAGTCCTAATTGAATATCTTGCATTTTCCGTTCATTCCATAATAATAACCGGTTCTCTTAAAAGAAAATTTTTGTTTACAATAATCTCTCCATTTTCAAAAATTTCATAAACGCAAATGTAAGTGGCCCACATATTTCTCACCGTCTCCTTACATCTCCATTAGTGGTCTCCATATATTGTTAAGCAACGATTTAAAATTTTATTTTTAACTCACACTCTCTTAGAACACATTTGAAATGGAAAAAGTAATTTCTTCCACGGACTGATTTTTTTCACTTATCGGTAGAGTTGTTAAAGCTTCAAAATGACTGTAAAATACTGCGAAAAATCAATGAAAACGGAAATTTAGACCAAAATAAAAGTTAACTACTTGACAAGAAATGAGTTTGAATGTTTGATTAGAGCAAATTGACGTCCAACCATTCGGTAACCAACCTTGGAACACTTGCGAAATTGGGACGAGGGATCACAATAATTACTATATCTCAGTCGCATAGGTTTTCTGTCGAGATCAGCTCACATTAGCTCCAGTCGATCTCAGCCATACCCATACGTTTAGAGATAAGAGAAATCTGTTTTCTGTCATTTGAACTGTATGGCTGAGATTGACCTCCGTTAGCTGGACTTCATACCGTATGAAGCAATAGTGATTTTCAAGGCCCCTAATCCATAACAATCGTGAAATCAACAATTGATTTGAAATCAAAATTAGATATGTAGAATTTCTGCAATTGTTCATCTATTTTTGACTGGGATAACTAACGCAATTTGGTGGTTGCGTTATGGACGGGCTTCAAAAGAAAGTGATCGGAGTGGGTCTCATTCTAATAATATTAAGAATTTTAACCCTTTGCCCGCCAATGGAAAAAGTTCTAATGTCTGCGCTAGCTACTTGGCCTAGGCCCGCGGTTGAGTGAAGTTGAGGGTACAATTTCTTTTTTTTCTTTTTTTTTAAGTTAGTTGAGGGTACAATTGCACTAAATAATTTGTCTTTCTTTTTTTGGACAAAGTAAGCCTTTTAGGGGGCTTTTACTAAATTAAAGAACAGAAATGTAAATTCCAGACACTGAAATCTAAATATTGAAAATCTTGATTTGTGGAAATTATAAAGTCATGTATATTTTTATAATAAGCTGATGTTGGTTGGCGAGTAAGATTATTGTACTTCATTGAAATTATATTGTCAAATGACAATATGAAGCTTTAAGATTAACTTTTAATACTAGTAAATTGTGTATTAGTATGAAAAATGTGTATGTGTATCACGTATGAGAGAGAAAATTAAGAGATAGCGTGTACAAGTGTGCATTTATGTGTAAGAAGGAAGGAATTCCATGCCCACACATATGTGTGTGTCTATATAACATGATCATTTTTGGGTTTACAACTTCAAGATACATGAATTAAATTATCCTATGAGATGATTAATGAATCAAATGTGAGAAGAAATTCATGAATCAATCTTTTAGGGAAAGCAAATGGACATGTTCATGTATCAATTTTCTAGAGAAAACAAATGGACGTCAATATCTTATTATTATTTAATAAAGCCCCCTTGGATGTCCATGACACAAATAATATGTCTCGTTAAAATCTTACTAAGGAAAAACATTGCGGGACAAAAAGCTAATGATGGAAAAAGAGTACACTATTTTTGTGTACTAATTTCTCACCCTAATTCAAACATCATTGGAGATCTTTTAGCCAACGCATTCCAATGCCTTTTACAAATTTCTCAAATGTTGCAGTTAGTAATACCTTAGTAAATAAGTTTGTCAATTATTACTTGAACAAATTTGTTGCACATCACTTTTTCTGTTCTTTTCCAAATCATGAGTAAAGAATAATTATTCATCCTTTCCCGTTTGATATATTCTCCCTTCAATTGAGCTATACAAGCTGCATTATCTTCATATAATATTGTTGGAGGATTTTACTCTTCAAGGGATAACCCATAATTCTTTCAGATATAGTGAGTCGTTGACCTTAACCAAAACATTCTCGACTGCTCTGATGAATTGCTATTATTTCAGCATGATTCAATGAAGTGACAATTAGTAATTGTTTTGTAGATCACCAATAAATGGCTATACCACAACTCGTTAATAGATAACTAGTTTGAGACCTTGCTTTATGTAGGTCAAATAAATACCAGCATCTGTAATTAAGATCGAGAACTGTACGAGTAAAGTAAGCCAGGGTTAATTTTTCTTTGGAGATAGCCAAAAATATGCTTTATACATTCCAATGTCGTCTAGTAGGAGCGGAGCTAAATCTTGCTATTAAATTCATAGCAAATGATATATCTTATCTTGTACAATTAGCAAGCCCAATTGCACTGGGATATTGTACTTCAGGACCAATAATCTTTTCATCTTCCTTTCATGGTCTAAAAGGATCCTTAGCAAGTCCAAGTAATCGAACAACCATTGGAATACTTAATGCCTGTGCTTTATCAATATAAAATCGCTTTAATACCTTTTGGGTATAAGCAGTTTGATGGACAAAAATTCAATCTTTCAGACGCTCAATTTGTAAAACAAGGTAGAATTTAGTTTTTTTAGTCTTTCTTCTCAACTTTTTCTTTAATTATTCAAGTATCTATTGGAGCTCTCCAAGTGTTCCAACCGAATTAAGATCATCAACATATACAACAATAATTACAAAATTTGACCTTTGTCTTTTTATGAAAACACATGGACATATTGGGTCATTGGTATAACTTTCTTTAATTAAACATTTATTGAGACAGTTATGCTACATACATCCAAATTAGTTGAGACCATAAACAGACCATGTAATTTAATGGAATAAATAACTATAGGATTTGATTTACATGCTTCTGGGATGTTGAATCCTTTAGGGATTCTCATGTTCAAGGAGGTCATGCCAAACTATAAAATCATTGGGATTAGTAGACTTTTGGTTTACTAGGTGATGAATCTCAACTGTACTTATTTTTGTATAATATAAACTAGAAGAAAGAAAACATAACTTTTCCAATATACATTTCTTTCCAAAAATGATATTTGTAATAAACAAATATTCACCATATAACTCATTCATAGTCTCATTATGATACCTATTTCTGCGCATATCTTTAAAACTCAATAAATTTTTTCAAGATTTGGGAGAAAGTAGTGCATTATTTATAACAAATTTTATTCCTTTAGGGAGATATACAATCGCTCTTCCAAAGCCTTCAGTCAATTTTGCACTACCAGTTATTGTAACAACATTTGTTTCTCCCATTCCCAAATAGGAAAAATATCTTTCCTTCTTAAGTAAAGCATGCATAGTAGCTCTACCGACGAGACATATATCATCTTTAAGATGATTTAATCCCAAATATTTGGCATCCATTTCTTTTAAAAGAAAAATAAAAGGAAAATAAAATTTCACCAAAAATTTAAATAAAATGAATTGAAAATGATATGCTACCTTAAAGATTGTTCAAAAGTAACTCGTACTCAATGATTGATAAATGGTATTTATAATTACTTCATGATTACTCAAGAATTAGCAACAAGGAAATCGAAAGTTAAGGGAAGAAATTTACCTCAAAGATAGCTCAAATATAGTAAATTATATCCAACAATCATTCAAAGTTGAGGCTTGTATTTGATGGCACAAAAGTTGCGACTTGCACTTTTACCTTTGCTTAGTTGGTTAGATATTGATGCCCACCAATCGATCCGATATTTGGACTTGCAAGTGATTGCTCTAATTTAGGAATCTCGAGTTTCACCTTGGACAAGCTAAAGACTCATGCTGATAATGTGTTGTAAAACTAATGCTAATTTATAAACAATAAAATATAGAACAAATAGTAGATAAAAGTAGACAAGAAAGAAAAGAGAAAATTATACTTTCATTCACAAGTTAGTTCAACTTTTTCAGGACAAATGGGATTGGGATGACCTCGTATTTATAGGTGAATTAATATGAACAGTACATGAATGATCATTTATGGATATACAACTTCAAATTATAGAAATTGAGTTATTTTATGAGACGATCAATGAACTAAATGTACCTTGAGAAGAAATTCATTAATCAATTTTCTAGGAGAATAAATGGATATGTTCATGTATCAATCTTCTAGAAGAACAAATTGACATCCATATCTTATTATTATTATTTCGTGACACTATTCCATTTAATTATATAGTTAAACGACAATACGAAGCTTTAAGGTTATAATAAATTAATTTAAAAATTTTCCAATACTAGTAAGTTGTGTACTAGTATGGAAAATATATACGTGTCTGTGTGTGAGAGAGAAAGAAATTTGAGAGATAGCGTGTACAAGTGTGTGTTTATATGTGAGACGGAAAAAATTGCATGTGCATGTATGTGTATAGACACACATATTTGCAAATAGATAGATATTGTGTGGGAATGAATAGAGGATCGAGCGGTTAAAGTTTTATGATTTCATCCCATGAGTCGGGGGTTCAAATTCTGGGAATAAAGAGTGCATACATATATGTGCATAAGGGGGAGGGGGGATATTGTAGTCGATAGTGTGTCTCGAAGAGGAAAAACAGTATGTTTGTTAATTGTTAGAATATGCATGTGCATATTTATGAAAGAATGTGCGTGCACATTAAGCTTGGAGAAATTGATTGAATGTTGTTTTACTAGTCCGATAAATCACAAAATTAAATAATAAATTGGGATAATTTCACATACCTCTCTTGAGATTTATTGTAATTATACCTAATTTCCTTAAGATGTCAATAGTTACACTTATCTCCTTTGAGCACTTGTGACTACTACAATACTCTTGAATATTGCTATAATTACTTTAGAAAAAAATTACAAGAAAATAAAAAGGAAAAAAGGAAACAAAAAGGGAAAAATAATCTTAACAATTACTTTAATTTTCTTTTGGGAGTACTGGTTCAAGAATGCACAAAATTCCAAATTGATATGATTATATTATTTTTTTTAATAGTTATCTTGTTTGTTTATGATATGTTTTGGATAAAAATAAAGATGCAAAAAATAGAGCACTAAGTGGGAGAGGTGTACTGGAGTATATAACTTGACTGAGCACTGGGTGGTAATGCATGGATAATATTATGGTTATTTTTTACTTTATATTGGACTAGTTAATTTGTTATTTTTCAAGAAGTGTCTTCCTATTATTGTAAAAAAAAAATTCTAAGGGTATTTTAGGATATTCAAGTGTTTTTTTTAACATCAACAAAATAATTTTTTTTGTTAATAAAACTATTCAAATAAGGGAGGTAAATACAATTATTGAAACCTTTGAGGAGCGAGATGTAATTATGATAAACCTCCAGTAAGGTCTGTGAAATTATCCCTTGTACATGTTGACTTAAAATTTGGTGTACGAATTAAATTGCGTTTAATGTATTAGAGGTAGTAGAATACTAATTTCAAGTATACTTTAATATAAAAAGCATTTAATTCATTCATTTTAAGCACTTAATGGTTATCGCCCCTTGGTTAGATTCTCATCTCCGGTGGAATCATCCTCCAGTTTTTCATTTAAGGTTGACTGACTTATGAAGGCTTATGATTTCTCACGTCTCATCCGCAAGGACCTTCTGGTTTTTTATTTAAAGTTGACTGACTTATGGAAGAATGACCGACTTCTCAAGTCTCCTCCGGAAGGGTCTTCTGGGTCCTCATTTAAAGTTGAATTGCTTATGAAGGCTTATGATGTGATGATCATGATGACCAACTTCTCCAGTCTCCTATTTTTTGTTTAGGTACAATTACACTGCACCACAGTATTAGATGACTTTACTGATGTGTACTACGTTGAATTACATTGCACCGCATTATTCGCTAATGTTTGTGATGTTTAGTGTAAGAATTCTTACTTGAATCTAATTTTAGGAATCCAGTCGTGGATTGTTTGGTTTAAACAAATATCATAGCATCACTTTTTCGCATTTATATGTATCACTTAATTCATATAACCTTTTTTCACATCACAAGATTCACGTCTAGGTAGCAAACCAAGTTTATATAAGAATTTTTATGAGTGTGTCATGAATTTGCCTTGATAGACCAGTAACTTGTTCTCAATTTGGTTGGAATTAATTAAAGTTAGTTAAGCTGCAATTAATTGTGATGGCAGTTTGGGAGTGACTTGGTTTGACTAGATGGCGTTAATTGTAGTGGCTAGCTTAGCATTGTTTCATTATATGAAGAAGCTAACAAGAGAGAGGTTAATCAGCTAGTTTCTACTCATTTGCTGTAAACTTCTCTCTACTTCAATGAAGTTCTCGTTTCTTTTAGTTCTTTCTAATTTCCTTTTCTACCTGATTTTTTATTCTTTCTTCTTCTGTCCTTATATTCTTATCTTCTGTCTAGCTCAATGTTCCTCCTATTCTCAAAATTTTTCAATAATAATTCAGTTCATTACAGGGTATATGTGTCTGGAAATTGGTCTTTTCGCCTCAGGATTCACATATATGCAAGTGGTAACCTAAGTTTATACAAGAATTTTCTGTATGTGTCTGGATACTGGTCTTTTCACCGCAGATTGTGCAAGAAAACGAAGGGAACTTCCGTCTAGAATATCGTCTGAGGAAAGGTAACTGCCTAATCAGCCTTGGTTTAGGACTTGGACAAAACCGGCATAGGATCGTAGGAACAAAGTGTTAACGAAAATAGAGAAATTGAACAAAATAACAAATGACTTTAAGGGGTGATTTCACTGTTTTAAGGTGTTATTTGCCCCTTATCGTTAATAGAAAAATTACCTCTAGCATACAATAAAGTGAAATTAAAACTACAATTGCTAAGTGAATAAAATTCTGATAAAATTGAATATTTAAAGACAAAGACAACTTTTGTCCAAAAGTTATGTCTTAAACGAGAGGCGCTGGGACAGTTAAACCTAATGGACATAATATGAAAAATTATGTCTATTAGTTAATAGCCGTCAAAATTAAAAATATTAATTAATTAGACCCGTAATTAAATAATTAATTTCCAAGCCAGCCCAAGTGCCCTTGTCAAGATTATAAAAGATTTTCTTTTCAATTGTATTCCATTGAATAAATTCAATTGAAAATTTGCCTTCTCACCAAAAATTTCCTTGAAACCAATGTTTGAATTAAATTTTTGAAGGGGAGAAGACAAGAAATTATAAGGGCATTGCTTCACTTGTTGTCTTCTAATGTGGGACACATATTCAAAGCTTTACATTACAAATTAATACTGACACAAAAATCAACTTCGATATTAATCCCAAGCACATCAACCACTAAACAATTTTGCCATCGTTTAATCTGGCCAACAGTCTAGCAACAAATATGCTGCTAAATAAATAAAGAGATAATTACAGAAACCTCTCCTTAAGTTTTTGACAATTACATGTAGCACCCCTCAAATTTTATACCACTTAAATTGACTATAATGCCCTTTACCAAATATCTGAATTATAATTTTTTTTTAAAAAATC
Source organism: Mitragyna speciosa (assembly GCA_024721245.1). NCBI lineage: Eukaryota > Viridiplantae > Streptophyta > Magnoliopsida > Gentianales > Rubiaceae > Mitragyna > Mitragyna speciosa. The sequence continues at coordinate 4,325 of JAMWEH010001827.1, read as the reverse complement.
ATTTCTTCTAATCTTCCATCTTCTCCCTCCTCCTTCCACTCCTCTCTCACCTGATGTCTATTTCCCTCAACACCAACCTCTCCCTCCAATTCCCTTTTTCTGGCGCTAATCCTTCTTCCTTTCTCTTTTTGTTGGTAAAATTCCTTTCCCTCTTCCACCTTTCTTTCTTTTGCAGTAGAAACCTTCCCCTTCCCCTTTCCCCTTTCCCGTCCCCTTTAGTTGATCCCTTTCTCTTTCCTCCCCCATTATTGATCTCTTTCTCCCTCTTCCTATTAGGGCTAACCTCTAATTTCTTGGTTTTGATGTATGTATTTTCTATTGGGCTTTAGAAAGTATCGTCTTGGGCCAACAAAATTTGGGTGGTGTTGCTCAAAAATATAATTTTTTTGGATGGTGTTGTTGAAGTTTATCTCTGTGATTTTTGCCTTTTTTGGTTGTTTGTGGTGGAGGTAATCAAACATTTCTCTAGTTTTTTGTGTTGATGGATCTTGATAGAGATGGATTTGGTGTGGTTTGATATTAGTGGTATTGCTTGCGGTGTGGAGGTGACCACGAGATGAAACTGATGTAGTGGTGGTGGTGGTAGCTTTGGGATAAAAAAATCTTTGGTTCCTCCAACCCCCTCTCTTAGCTGGGTTTTGTGATGATTATTTGTAGTGATGGTTACTGAATTTTGCTCTGGTCTTTTATGTTGATGGTTACTGATAGAGATGGATTTGGTATTGTGGTAGTAGCGGTAATGCTTGTGGGGTGGAGGTTACCAAGAGAGATGAAACTGATGTTCTGGCGACGGTAGTGGCAGTTTTCGGATGAAAAAGCAATGCAAGTTTTTTTTTTTTTTTTTTTTGGTTTTGTGGTAGTGTTGACGATTTAGGCATCGGCAACTGAAAGGTAGTGGTTTAGGTGAAAATAAGAACATCATAAAAATAATTTTTTTTTAGTTAAAGGTTAATCTAGGATTTTCATTTGGACGTTGTAGGCTTTGTTACCCATATAGTGAATAGAAGGGAGGCAAATTAATTTTTGAAATTTGAGGAGTGCTAAGTGTAATTGTTAGATACCTTAGGTTTGTGTAATTATCCCATAAATAAAACTAGCTTCATTTGAATATTACAAGATAATCGCTTCCCTTAAAACAAGTTATTCATTGCGGTTAACTAAAACTCCATCACAAGGATAAATCTCTTTTGAAAGTCGCCATGCAATCGAAATGCAATTTCAACTTATAATTTATCTCCACCTTCACATTTAACAGTGGATCAAACTTGCATTTGATCTTCGTCTTGTTTAGCGAAAAAAAAAAGAATATTTAGCACATATTAGTAGAAATGAAAAAAATACGGGTTACAAAATAAACATATACTATATAGACAAAAATTCATGGTACAGTTAAATTTTCCTCAACTAAGAAGTACTTAGATTTTTAAATTTTCTAAATTGAATGCAATAACCAATCACTCTATTTAACCTTTTGACGTGCATAGAGCTGTTATCCGAACCGAGCTATTCGCGAACACAACTTGTTTCGGTCATGAAAGCTCGAGTTCGGTTAGTTCGTATAGCTAAATGAACCGAGCTCGAATAAGAAATTGAGTTCGTTTGTTAAACAAGCAAACACGAGCCTTGTTCGAAATCGCTCATTTGTGTTCGCAAACAAGGAGCAATAATGTCTTTTCGCTCCTATTCTCGATACCTTAATTCCTTAATTCACTGAACGAGTTCGTTTGTGTTCGCGAATGCTCTTTCACCCGTTTGTGTTAAACGAGCCAAACTCATATGAGCTCGTTCAAGCTTGGTTCGTTGGTGTTAAACGAGCCGAGCTCATTCGAGCTCGGTTTGCTACTATTAAACCAGCCGAGCTCGAGTTTGAGCTCAAGCTTCCTATTCTTTCAATGAGTCAAGCCCGAAAAACAAAAATTTGGCTCCGAGCCAAGTTTGTTTGTTTAGTAAACGAGCACGAGTTCAAATACCAAATACTCGGCTCGACTTGACTCGAATAACACCTCTAGACGTGTAAGAAACAATGAGGATAAAACCTACTGAATAAAATTCAACAGCCTCACCAAATGACTTATCAAAATTTGACTCTAATGAGTTCTAAATTAAATTATTAAACTTTTGGGTCTTGGTTCTGGCAAGGATTCTACTTTGGAAAAGTAATTATATTTTCAAACTCTAGCTTCCATATTTTTGTTAGATAGTTGTTTCCATGAAAGTAAAATGATTCCTGAAATAAGGAAAATAGTAATAAATAGTAGAATTCTAAATCCTAAAATTTTGTAACTAGTATTCTAGTTACTTCCTCCGGAAATTTAAACAAAACCATGATCAAGACAATTGAACCCACTCTAAATCAAACTCAGAATTTAAATTGAACCCGTCCATCTCGAACTCCTAATTTAATTCCGCAATTAAAAACTACCCAACTCTAACCTTATTCCTATATTCTAATCACCCTTTGCATCTTTAACTCCACTGATTTCTTCTCAATTCATTCTTAGATTTCGTGCTATATGCAGAAAATGAAAAGCTTTCCTTCCTCGATATTTCTTATTTCTAACTTTAGGATTATCCTTGATTGTCTATTTTATTTTATTTTTTTCCATCTAAATTTATTGAAATTCATATGAATATGTTAGGTTTTCAAATATATCGTCTTACTAGTCTTTCCTTTAGGTCCATACAATTATGATATTCGAATTAAAAATGCATCAATGACCCACATGCGTTTTTCTAATTTCTTTTCTTCTTCTACTGCATATATCTAATTTTGGCGATTTGTGATTAATTAAACAAATTATGAAATTTCATCACTCTCCTTCTTATGGAATTTTAAACAATTCACTCAAATAGAATTGACAAGAAAATTATCTATTTGTTGTATAGTATATGAAATCATTGAAAGATGCTTTCTTGCTGATATGCCTCCAGTAGATTGCAAAGAGTTCTTGTTATCTTTTTTGTTTTTTTTTTTCAGAAATTCCATCAAAGATGATACAGTTTTAAATAATTTCACTAATGTTCAAAAAAACAAGTAAAGTGAATTGATGACTATTAAATTTTTTAATACCTGAAAATTATAATTTTTGTCATTTATGTATGAACAATTTTATTTCTCAAAATTATAACTTTTTATATTTACTTTTGAGAGTAGTTAAGGAAAGATTGAATGAAAATCATCCCATAGAATATGCCATGTTTTTTTTTTTTTAAATGAAGAGTGCTTAAACTATTGCCATATTTAGATTTCTAGTTATTCTTGCATCAGAAAAATAAACTTATAGTATCAATTTTTGTGGAGTTTTTATTTTTTTTGGAAAATATAGTCAAAATCTGATACAATATCTTGAACCAAATGTTTTAAATAAAAATATTCTTGCATCACATCATGCAGAATTAAATTCCTAAATTCTTAGAAGATAAATTTTAGTTTGGATGTTCCATTAAAACAAATTTGATTGTCCAACCATTCGGTCAATAACTAACAATGGATTTGAAAATTATTGATTCGGTCAATGACAAGCCATTCGATCAATAACTATTGAACACTTGAAGGAATTGTCTTACCATAGGATCCCTGTCAAATCAACAATTGATTTTTTGCAATTGTTCGTCTAGATTTTATATGGATCACTAAAGCAGCACATTGTTCTTTAGCAAGTTCTTCAGCGCATGGTGATTGCATAGTTCTTAAGCGAGTTGGCATGGCCTCATTTCTAACTTGAAATTCCAAGTCTTCTCTCATACAAATGAGACCAATTAGAAGCTTCATTTATACCATATAAGTAACAAAGTAAGCAAATTGAACGCGAACATGAACATGAAAAGAAAAATGGAATCTTTTGCCATAGGAAAATCAAAGATCTTCATGTTCATTTTGGTCCTACTTTTCCCGTCATTTTGCCTCAAAGGTGGCGCTTCAGCTTCTGCTGAAGAGGCTGCTGCTCTTTTGAAATGGAAATCCAGTGTTAAAAACCACAACAATAGCTTGCTTGCTTCATTGAATTTTCAGCTCACAAATCCCAAAAATTCTTCTTACCTTCCATGCATCTAGGCTGTGTTACTTGCATTGATGGAACTGTCAATGCGTTGAACCTCACAAATTCAAGTATCAAAGGTGGCCTCTACAACTTCCCATTTTCATCCCTCAAAAATCTTGAATATTTGGATTTGAGCATGAATGAACTTTTTGGAGCCATACCTCCTCAGATAAGCAATTCCTTCATGCTCATTTATCTTGATCTATCATCCAATCAATTGTCACAGAAGATCCCACATGAGATTGGGTTGTTAACAAATCTCCAGCTCCTCGATATATGCAAGAA
>JAMWEH010000788.1:0-22495 GCA_024721245.1 Mitragyna speciosa | reverse complement strand
CGGGATTTGGGCGGGATTTAATTGGGACTGTGAAATATGGGTCATACCCAAACAGTCCCATATTTGTCATGGGATCAATATGAGTGGGACTAAAATGGGCTAGTCCCATTTGATACCGCCCAAAAACCCAATTTATCCCATTTTATTATTAATCTAAATTATCTTTTCCTTATTAATCAATTGTTATTTTTTTAGATTACTTGTTTTTCTTAGTTTAACATGAATATTTATTTTTTATATCATTTATTTTTTTAATTTATTAACCTCAATAAATTTCTAACTTTTTTTTGTTTTTATATTATTATTTTTTTAGATCTCATTTATTAATACTCTTTAATCTTTTAATTATAAACTGTAGTTTTTCAATTGTTACATGTAAAGAGGATAGATTGAAGATGTGCAGATATTTAATTTATTTACACATAAAAAAATTAATTTAGATAGTATCTTATTAAAACTCCTGATACTAAAATCCATTACTAAAGTAATGAAGCAAATTAAAAATTAAAATAAATCAACATCTCATTTGTTCATGGACATTACAAACTTTGACGAAACTAGAATATAAAGACTAATTTTCTCGAGAATAAGGTTGAACTGAAATTAAAGCACTCAATATACAAAATTCACATGAATTTTTTTAGTATAAAGATCAGTTTAACCACATAAAATTGATGTCAATAGATAAAATTTAACATAATATTTATAGTAGAAATAGATGAATCGAAGAGGGCAAAATAAAGAAGCTAAGAATGCAAAAATAAATTTTCAACTTGTCCATCATTAAAAAAATGGGTATTCCATTGTTATTGAAAAAAATGTTAAAAAATAAAAAATAAATAAAAAATGAAAGATGTTTTGTTAATGCAGCTTAAAATGAAGAATTTTTTCAAAAGAAAGTATAGAAGAGGTGGATCTGATAAAAAATAAATTATTTCAAGGTTTGTCTATATTTGGGTATGGGAATCCTAATCATTTCCTAACCATATCCATATTTAAATGGGTGTTAATGGGTATAATCCCAAATAAGCCCAATCCCATATTATTGATACCCATCCCGCCCAAATAAAATATGGGCATGGGATCCCAATGGAGCTTGGGACTGATTGCCAACATTAGTTGAGACCCTTAGATCCTTTTGTTGCCAGCAGTAGCCAGTAATTTGACTTATTAGATGATACACGATGAGGGACAACCTCTTGTTTCCGGAAAAAGGGTGTCAATTGCAAATCTACATTTAAGGCTTCAAGAACAAAAATCCACCAAGGCTGCTCCTTCTAAATCCAACAGTTTTAGCAACTTGGGTCCACCACACAATAATTTGGATAACACCGACATTGATAGAGGATTCATGTACCCAAAGATATCCAAAGACCGAAGACTCTTGAAGGAGTTCCGCACTTGCGAAAAGTCATTAAAACCATGGATTGCGAGGTGTCGAACTTTATTAGGCCATCCTGTGTAATGTCCCGTGGCTATGCTTGTGAAATTCTGTTCTTTGGATTTGGAAACAATGATTTCATGTAGCAAATCATGAATTCGACAATATTCTAATGATCCGTCAAGATTTGTACGTGCTATTTGAATTAAGCTTTTATTGATAAGCTCATTGAGATATCCAGTGGCAATGTCAGCAGATGAAATTCCTTCTTTCTCTTGTACAAATCCTAGTGCAATCCATTTCTCAATTAATCCTTCCACTGATATGTCACAATCTTCAGGGTAAATGCTTAGATATAATAGGCAGCTTTTGAGATAGTGAGGCAAATCATTGTAACTAAGAAATAGTATCTGTAATATTAGGGACCTTTAGAGGGTATTCTTGTAATTGATGTTTTGGGATGGAGTTTTATTTTCCTAAGTAGGAGGACTTAAAGGAAATTCCCTAAACTCTACAATTTTGCCCAATAAGCTTAGGGCTTTTGTTCTTCCAATTCCTTTTCTCTCTCTCTCTCTCTTCTCTTCCAACTTCAATTAGCTCTAAACCTTTTCTCTTGTCTCTTTAATTCTTCTTTAAGGTGAGGTTGAAGTGCCTTCTTCTAGTAGGGGATCAAGGGAGGAAGTGTAGTCTCATCTACCCAATCTTTCACCCAAGGTAAATTTCCTATGTGCTATTTCTTCTTCTTAAGTAGATTACTTTGAATGGGAAGATGATATTTGATAGGCATAAATTGTAAGGCTCTTGTGTTTTGTTGAAGTTATACTTTGTGTTGTGTGGGTGTAATGATAGTAGATGAGTGATATGATAGTGGAATTAAGAAGAACTTAGTATGATTATAGTGTCGATTGTCTTGGATGAATGTTTTGGATTCTATGTGTTTTGTCTTGCTTTATCTTGTCAAGTTTTGCTATCTTGAAGTTGTTTTAGTTGTTGGTTGGGCTTTGGAGGTGTTTGGTCGAAGTTGGAGGAGTTTTGGCCGTGTTTTGGTGTTGCAGGAGGTCGAACCGCGGCTGGAGCCAGGGTGCCCGCGACTCGACTCCAGTATGTTGGGTAGGTTCTATCCGTGGCCGCAGCGTTGTCCGCGCCGCGATCAAGCCCGCGGGTGCCGAGCTGCGGCCGCGACTCATCCTAGACTACCGGCGGCTCGACCCCAGTCTTCTGGTGTTGAGTCTGTCCGTGGTCGCGGCGTGGACCGCGGATGCCGAGCCGCGGCCACAGCTCATCCGAGGCCTAACCGCGGCTCGGCTTCTGCTGAGTCCGCAGGTGAGCTTCCAGCCTTAGGCACGGATCGTTTGTTCTATTTTCCTTTTTCTGTGCTCCGTTCAGTTTCCATGTAAGGCCTTAGATTATGTTTTGCTCTAGAATTAATGTTAGAATAGATCTATGATTGAGTGTTCTTTGTGTTATTAGGCGAGGAAGGCGGCTATCCATATTCCGACTATTTGAATTAAGGCAGGATCAAGGTAAGTAGTCTATGAATCCCTTGCTTATTCAAAACGAGCTCTAACTAGCGCTAATACTCTAAATTGTTAATTGATGTTTCTTGGCTTGAGTTGGGCTATTTTATGCTTTGCTATACAAAATATTTATACAAGGTAATGTTTTTGATAAATTAACGTTTGGAATGAGCTCTTGAGTGAAATGACTTATGACGGGACTAGTTCCTTAAATTGATGTTTGATGTATGATTTTTGACCGTGCTAACCGGGGATAGTTAGCTTTGTTTGACCGGGCTGACCGAAGTAGAGTCAGTAATCGACCGTGTTAACCAGGTTATAGTTAACAACTGGATATTTAGGGTCATTAGTCGGTTTCCTACTTGAGCTCGTTAGAAATGTTTGATATTTGGTATATAGGTTTGTGAAATGAATGTACCTTACCTCGTATTTTATACATCAAGTCATTTAATGTCAATTGTTGCATAAAATTGTATATGTGTAACCGTTTCAAGCCACAAGGTGATTCTTTACTACTTAATAGGTAACATGTCACTCACTACTTATTTTGTATCGCAGCGGAGGAGACTTTTGTAGAGAAGGACTGGACCGACTCTTGGACCTTTTGAGTTAGGTTTAGATTGGAAGCCTTGGTGATAGGGTACATTTTGTAAAGGGTTCTTTGTTCTATAAATGTATAGCCCTATTCTTTTGTTTATGTTAGGGTACACTTGTAGCAACCCAATTCTTTTGTCATATATGAAATGAATGTATTATGGATACTCATATTTTGAATGAATGAAATAGATCATTTGGCTATGATTGTTTTTCCCTTTTAAGTTTTACCTTGTTTTAGTGTTGTATATAATGATGCAGCCTTGTGTTCTAGCGTAGTCTAGGGTATGGCGAGTGCCTTCTAGCTCTATCAAGTTTACCACTGCCTTCTAGTTCACCACCAAGATTATGGAGAATCATCTCCCATTCATTTAGTCTGTCCTTGTCTTTTAGAGCCAAGACACCGCCAACTGCAACAATTGCAAGCGGAAGGCCCTCACATTTTTTTAGTATACTTGTTGAAACATGTTCTAGATGTGGAGGAGATTGATTGCTCTGAAATGTTTTATTGCAAAAGAGAGTCCAGGAATCTTCCTGAGACAGAGGTTTCATCCTGTAGACATAGCCATATGATTCTAAACAAGATGCAGAAGCCACATCGGCTATTCGTGTGGTCAATAAGACACAACTACCACAATTTCCATCAGGCAATAATAATCTAATAGATTCCCATGAATCTATACTCCACACATCATCAAGGACAAGAATGTACCTTCTTTCTTGGAGGAAGCCTTTGACAAATGCACTCAGTCTAATGACATCCATGTCTCCTGTTTGAGGAGGGACTGGTTCATTGATTTCGTCATACAATTGCTGAATCAGGCTCTTGATGGTCACAATGATTTGAAAATCTTGAGAAATATTTAACCAGGCATGGATCTGAAATTGTTTCTTCACGGCTGCATAGTCATAGACTTTTCTCACTAGAGTGGTCTTACCGAGTCCCCCCATTCCCACCACTGAAACAACTTTCAAGTGAGTATTATTATCCAAGATTTGTGAAATGAGCTCTCTTTTGGGATTATCTATTCCCACAAGTTTAGCTTCTTCAATTAATAGTGAAGAATGTGTTCGAATGTCATAATCTTCATATGCCACATGGGAAGAGCTGGAGCCTCTTTCTTGAGTGCCATATGTGGACTGATATCTCTGATGCCTCGCAAAATATCTGCTACTCTTGCCTTGATGTTTCTTATCTCAGAAGCAATCCGATGGTGAGCTTTTAAGTTCTTTATTGATGTATAGATCTTTTGAACACGACCACAGAATCCGTCAGCACGATAGCGAGCAAAGTGGAATACACAATCATCCAGAACATCTTCTGTATCATAACCAACTTCTCGCACTTGCCTGATCCATTCTTTGAGTTCAGAAACATTCTCTTCCTTTGATTCAGCATCTCTGAGGAAAGCCTTCATGCTTCCTAGTTCATCTTTGAAGAACTGAACGTCTGGTTGAAGATCACCCAAGAGTGTGCTCTCTTGGTAAAGCAAGGTTGTGAGCTGGTTTACTAGAAAGGCTACAACACTCTCTGCCATCTCTCAATCAAAATTCTCCAGTTGAGTTTCCCAAACGCTACTTATTTTTCCAAAACTATGGTTGGAAATGGTTATAATGTTTAGAATGTCGAATAGAAATGATGCTTGTAAGGTGTGTGACTGAAGAGTGTGTGAAAAATTAACCTGCCAATTCAAGAATGATGGTACCTTCAGAGAAGATTGTTCTTAAAATTGGCATTTTGCTACTAAGTCAAAATAACCAAAATTTTTCTTAGTTTAAAAGTGAAAGATTAGTCTTCCAGGGAGGAAAAGCATATAGAGCATAGCCTGTGAAATGGGTAAAGCATATAGGAATTCTGATGGTAATAAGAAAGGCATATAATGAGTTTTTCTTTTTCTTTTTTTCCCCAATACAATCAGTGATTTTCCTTCCTTTTTCCGTCCTAAAAAAGAAAATAGTTTCTTCAAATGTAGGGATACTTGGGAAACCATGTGCAGAATGAAAGCGTTGAAAGGAGAGTTTTAGGAGATCAAGATATGCAAAATATGCATAAATGAAAGAGAGCAAAGACTAAGTACGAGAATCTCATATCAAGAAATCAAGTAAAGCATAATAGAATTGTTTAAGCATAAAGCTTATTAGAATTGACAGTGTAACACTAAATAAGACACAAAGCATGATCCACTTTGTTAAGTTTGCAAGAAAAGAATTTGATGCGAAAATATGATCTTCTGCAATAAAGCCCTCAACTGTTTTTCTTTTTTCCTCCCTTGTTGTTTATCTATTTTTTTTATTTTTTTAAAAAAATTAAGCCAATAGTCTCATTTCATGATTTAACCAATAAGATAGCAGTTTTGTATTAATTGGTTATGTAGGAATTCTTTGCTTTTTTCCCCAAGTAAAAATGTGGTCTTATCTTGATTGCAGCTTTTTGTATGGATGAAAAAAGACTCTTTAAGACAATAAATGAAGAAAGATCAGAGGCCCAAACAAGGTATAATTTTTCTGAAAGCAAGATATAACTGACCTTATTTCATCTGCTTGCAGTATTGTGGCTAAAATTTTACTGCGGTACAAAGGAATAAGTTGTAAATAAGGTTCCCTTTTTTTTTTGTTTTTATCAACCACACTATTACAACGGGGAAAGGCAATGGTGTTGGTAGAATTTGAACCCCAGACTTTTGGGATAGAGTCGTCGAACTCTAATCACTCGAGTCTCTATTTGTTTCCCACTATTGTTTTTAATAAACAGGTAGAGGTCTATGCAAATCACCCATCATCTCAAGTTGGTTTTGTTTATAACAAAAGTTTCCCTTTTGTTTAAGCATAAAATTTTGAATGTTTTCCTAGTAATATTATCATTAAAATAAATATTTTGCAAGCTTTCCACAAACGTCAGTGTTTTGCTTAATAGAAATTTTTTTGCTTCCTGGTATTGTTAAGGGGGCTTTGTTTTCGTGAACTAAATATGCTAAGAAAATCTTATTGACCGAAGGCAATATATACATATGAATGTTGAGACCCTTAGATCTTTTTGTTGCCAGCAGTAGACAGTAATTTGACTTATTTGATGATACACGATGAGGGACAACCTCTTGTTTCCGGAAAAAAGGGTGTCAATTGCAAATCTACATTTAAGGGTTCAAGAACAAAAGTCAGCTCTTAGGACATGGCATTCCTAAGATTATAAATCAATTTTCATTTCAAATGATTACGTCGGGAATTCAAAATGAGAACCTGAATATGTATATATAACCTGCAGAACTGGACATTCCACCTGAACAATTCTTGTACAAGCTATACTGGTTATATTTTGACTTGCACTATCTACGGCTATCATGAAAGCATGAGCAATCGCCAAACTTCATGTTTATCCTTCATACTTTCTCATATTAGCTTAAAATTCCAATAATCCTGAAATCCAACATCTTAAGACTGCTTCCCATCATTACTATAGGCATGTTGCTGGTCATTTACGCTTAAAAACAAATCTCTAGCAGCCTGCAGATCCACCAAAGCATCTGCTATATCCATCCTTGCTCTTGGTAAATGAGCTGAACATGTGACCCCAATATGGAAAATCGAGGCCAAGCACTTTTCAATCATGTCCCGGTAACTACCGCATGGTCTGATTTGAGTCTCAGTGGCCATTGTACTTGACTCATTTTCACATTCTGATAATAGTTTAGGATCAGCAATCCTCAAAACTTGATCTGGGAGTGCCATCTTCACATAGTTATGGAGGCAAAAGTTGTCCTTGAACATGCTGTTTGTGGGCCTTTTGCCTGTAAACATCTCTAGCAAAAGAATACCGTAGCTGTACACATCAACAAGTGTTGATGCTGGTCCACCCATTCCGCATTCTGCGTTTGCAAAGAGCAGAGAAAAATAAGAAAATCAGTGACTTCATACAACTGCACAAATTAGCAACTTCAAATCTGCATAAAAGTAGTAGCTCAGAACACGGATATGGACTTCAAGTAAAAAATATTAATCATGTCGGATGGTCAATGAGGAACAGATTTTGCGCAAGGCTAGCAAGTTTTTGGTAGAGCAAACATGTCCCCTGGATTCTCATTCACAGCAAAAAGATACCAAGAAAAATTATATCAGAGTTCAATTTGTGAAGATTTAAGCTAAGAACAAGTAGGTACACGATATTTACCTAAAGCAACATATCCAACTGTTCCTACAAGTCCAATTGTTCTTGTGCGGATTCGTATATGTGTGGCTCTATCAACGGCAAGCAAAAGAGACCTCGCAGAACCAAAGTCACCTAAATGAGCACAGAGTTGATCATCAAGAAGAATGTTACTTGGCTTTATATCACGATGAATGACTGGTATTTCACAGCAATGGTGAAGATACTCTAAAGCTGAGGCAACATCTATGGCAATATTTAGCCTCTGAATCAGGTTCAAGTTCTTTGGCTGTAGTAATTTAGATGAACTTGTATGTAACCAGCTATCCAAACTCCCATTAGGCATCAATTCGTATACCAATGCTTTAAATTCATTGCCCTTGTAATCTGTTCCAGAACAAGATGTAATTATCTTGACTAGATTTCTGTGACGTATATTCCTCAATGCTTCACATTCAACCATAAAACTTTTTCTGGATCCTCGTGTTGAAGGTTGATTACCTTGACAGCAACTGTTTGCTCACTGTCTTGAGAATGCCCTTGTAGACAGAACTGTATCTTCCTGTAGCAATCAAATTGCTTTGAGAAAAACCATCAGTAGCTTGAAGAAGTTCTGCATATGAAAGTTTTGGATAACTGATCTCCTAGAGGACAGTCCTGAAAATACCGCTTGTACTAGAAATTCTTGTCCTCTTTGCCCACCAACGGTAAAAATGAATACACACTAGCAGCAGCAAAATAAAGAAACCAATAGATATAAGGCAGCAAAGCTGTAGAAAAGGAAATCTTTCCTTTTGCTGATGAAGTTTCCCTCTTGCCTTTTGCTGATGAATTTTCCCTCTTGCATTTAGGCAAGTGTAACGAATTTATACCTCCACATAGCTTTTCATTTCCACTGATTGAAAAAGCTGTAGATTTCGTAAAGAGACCTTCATTTGGCACTTCTCCTTCCAACATATTGAAAGAAAGATTCAGATACTTTATATAGGGAAACCGTGCAAGTCTCACTGGAATTTTACCAGAAAGATTATTTCTAGAAAGATCAAGAAGTTGAATGCTCATCAAATTGCTCAATGATTCTGGAATTGAACCTTCAAAGAGGTTACCCTCGAGGCTTAAATACTCCAGAACTTGACAAGAGCCAAGCGTGGATGGAAGTTCTCCAGATAATCTATTGTTTGAAATATCCAAGATCCCAAGATTTATCAAGTTTCCCACCTCTATTGGTAAAGGTCCACTGAGAAGGTTCTGAGCTAAGATGAGATTGAGCGTGAGTGAACGAAGGGCCATAAGTTCTCCAGGTATAGTGCCAGTAAGTCTATTATGTGATAGATCCAATCCTTGCAATCTTCGACAGTTACCCAAAGAAAGAGGTATGCTTCCTTCTAACATGTTTCCTTGCATTTCAAGAATACTTAGCAGAGTGATGTTTGCAGTGGAGGCTGGGATCTCACAAGTAAATTTGTTTTCTGAAAGAAAGAGCCCCTCTAGATTGGTTAGTTTGCCTATAAAACCAGGGATACAGCCTGTGAGCATGTTATGACTCATTGCCAGATTGTTAAGGTTGACAAGGTTCTCTAGATTTCCAGGGATCCCTCCAGATATATAGTTGTTGTCAAGTCTTAGGGATGTGAGTTTGGTGGACAAATTTGCTATAGAATTGGGCAGAGCGCCTCCATGATTATTAGAATTCAAATGCAGAATTCTCAAGTTACTGCAATTAGCCAAGGAACTGAGAAAGTTTAAGCCAGTGCTATCATTATTTCCAAGTGGATTATTGGAAAAATCTAACCGTTGTAAATGTTTAAGATCTCCCATATTCAAGGGGATGGATCCTCTGAAAGCATTTGTACCAATGTCAAAAATTACAAGTCCTGAAGCATTGGTTATGGATGCAGGAATAGGTCCAAGAAACTGGTTTTCTGAAACAACAAAGGTATGAAGCCTTGGATGGTTCAGGCCAAAGTCTGAGGGGAAAGAGCCGCTTAATAGATTTGACATGAGATTAAGATACTGAATTAATGAGATTTTAGAAAGCTGCATAGGTACTACACCGGACAATTTGTTGGAAGACAATTTAAGAAACTCCAAATTGGATAACTTTCCGAGTTCTGCAGGAATGCTTCCTTCAAGAATGTTATCTGATAGACTGAGTGTGCGTAAAGCAGACAGATTGCCCAGTGAAGGCGGTATTTTTCCTCTGAAATGATTTACAGAAAGATGTAACTCAAGGAGCTTAGACAATGAACTTAGCTCAGCGGGAATTTCACCTTCAAGACCATTTCTTTCGAAATTGATGATTCTAATGTCTGAATGAGTTAGATTTCTGGGAATAACACCTTGGAAAGAGTTATTATAAAGTGAAATATGCTGCAGGTGAGAAAGTTGACCAAGTTCTTCAGGTATTTTTCCATGGAAGGAGTTATTATCAAGGATGAGCTCCTCAAGAGAAGTGAGGTTACCTATGTAAGGAGACAAAGTACCCCGAAGTCCCAGTGATGAAAGGTTTAATCCAACAACTCTTGGAGCCCTGGTGTTGCATCTGACTCCATGCCAACTGCAAAATTGAAGAGAACTGTTCCAGGAAGTTAAAAATTCAGAAGGAGCGTTCTCAATTTGAACTTGGATGGCAAGCAAAGCTTGGCGGTCTGTCTCATTTGCTGAACTGATTGAAGTGTTGGATGTAGCCGGACTGATCAATACTAGGGAGCCCAAGAAAAATAGTGTATAACATAAATAAGCATATGAAGTTTGAAGTCTTAAACTCATTTTGCACTTGGATGGGAGCGAAGAGCAAAATGTAAGATGTTACAATTTGATGATGAACTTCAGAAGGAATATGATTTTGTAATTTATCTTTTTGAGAACTGCATGAGATGATCAGTGGTAACAACAACCATGGTTACGGAAATTTGATGCGCGTAGGGCCATTGGTGCTCAGTCAATTCAAGATGCGTGTAGGACCATTGGTGCTCAGTCAATTCAAGCATGTAGGACTATAGGTGCTTATCAGATGAAAGGCAATTTCGTGGATTATTTTTCACTCGTCACAGAAAGTCAAAAGGAACTTTCTATGCTCTTTGGTGTGCTTGGTCGGTTTTACGTTTCGGCCAGTACTTCCATTAAATCTACAGCATAGGGAGTCAAACAAATAATTTATTACTATATTTTATTAATAAAAAATAACTCTTTCAAATACTAATACTAATTTGAGAAATTTTATAATTATGCCTCAAATTGCATACCAAAAATTCATTAATACTCGAATTCTCTTATTCTTTGTATTCTTTCTTGCGTTTTAGCACGGGATTACAGAATAGAAATCAAACTCCCTATCTATATTAAGAAGTTAACCCACAACCAACTCCATTTTTCCTCTTCTCATTTAAAATTGGGGTTGATGTATGCTCAAATTTTCAATCTACTAGAATTTTTATAATAAGATTACAGAATTCATTTCGCATAAAACAACAAAAATAAAAACTATATTACATGATTCATTTCGTACAAAACAACAAAAATAATAACTATAGATTTAAAATGTCAATATAAAGGACACAATATTTGATTTTGTGTAATAGGAAATTTGGACGGGTGTCAACCGCACAAAAATTAATATTAAAATCCCACTCAACAAAAGATGATTTTTCGAGTATAGCGATGAGTAGGGTCGTCTCCTCAGGGACTGGGTTGTTTACTTATCTCACAGTCACTAGAATATGGGGGATTTTGGAATAACTAAAATTAACTAAACAAACTAGAGTAAACAAAATTGCAGAGAATAAATTAAAGGAAATCAAGGTTGAGAAAACTCTAGCCAAAGGAATGATATTGGAATTGGTTCATTCAACTGATCATTGATGCAAGGATGAATTCTAACAATTATTGATAAATTGGTTATAGCTGTTGATACAATCGAACAGCCAACTCTTCCTTACCGTTTTGGTAATCAAGGTACAACCGTTAATTACTTCCCTAATTGAGAGACAATCTAGGTACAACCATAGAATTTAATCTCACAATCGCAATAAGAATTAGAAAAGCCCAATTCTAATCAACAAACACCTACAAGGGTTCATTTAAATTAGATTGTAGATCTCTTAAACTAGTTGTCACAAATATCAAAATAGTTAAACAATCAACTATTTTGAATGACAGAGGATTATAAGGTAGAATTAAATACCTGGCCAGTAATATTTAATTTAACACACAATAACCCTAAGCGCTAAAAGCATGAGATATACAAATACCAATAATTGAAAGAAACAATGAAAATAAATTAGATCTCACAGCATGTAAAACCAATTCTTCAATCTTCCTTTGACTAGAATAGAGGTTTAGTTACACCCCATGGAAGTAGAGAGAGAGAGAGGCATCGAGAGAAGAAGAAGAAATTTTAGTTCTAAGTCTTCCTCCCTCCGTTCAGAACGATTCACAACCCCTACTAATAATACATCTCTCTCTTTCCTACTTAGACTTCTACTACCAAAGGAAGTCTTTCCTTTTAGATAAAAGTTGATTAACTAATAATACTTTTCCCTAAATCTAATTAATTGAAATTGACAAAAGGTAATAATAGACTCCTAAAAATCTGCTAATCTTCCAAAATCTCGCACAAGAGTCGTAGTTTGAGTCACAATAGGAAGTTTCTCCTTTTAATCCCGCTGCTTAGTTTCTCGGCTACAGCGTGCCCACGCCTTACGAACAAAACTGTTCTGAAATTTTCCTTTCTGCTCCAAATTGCACCAAATACACCAAAACACCTATAAACGACACAAAACATAAAACTAAGTAAAATCAACTCATAAAAACAATAAAACACTAAAACATAATGTAAAAACACACAATTAACATTGACTAAATACGCGCTATCAAAATTGTATTGTCCTTTTAAACCGTGGCAAGGAAGCAGAGGGTGATGTACGCAGCATCCTGAGACAATTAATGATTAAATGGGTCAAGAGACAATCCGATCTTCGGATTTCTAGCATTTTAAAAACATGGAACTTTGACTACAGGACTGATCAAAGTGTCCGCTTCAAGTCTTTCATTGGAGATGCCTTTTTTGAGGCCTTTTTTTTTTTTTTTTTTTTAAACACTACTATCATAACAGTTTTAAAGATTTTTCACTACTATAATAGTTTTAAAAGATTTTTCTAGATGAATGTATATGTAAGATAAAATGGTTATTGGAAAATGTATTTGAAACCTTTAAATAAGAAACACCATCAAACAAATACATCCCCACCAATATTCCCCATAATTTTTTATTCCTATAAATACAATTTTTTTTTTGGGTCTTTATTGTCGAAGCTATGAGAGTCTTGATTCATGAGACACAAATTTCAATCTTAATATTTGTAAATTGCATGTGTAATTGTGGTTCTATTGTAGTTGTATTCCCCAAAAAAAAAAAAAAAAATGGTTGAAGTTTGATGTGTGTTTATACCTGTCTTGCAGTCCCCCACCAAAGCTAGAAATCGGGGTCAAATATTCAAAGAGGCATGTGTCCAGGTATTCTTAATATGAAGTCACGTATTATAACTCAAAATTGCCATGGTGATTCCGTTAAATATTTTTGCTCAGATAAAGTTTTGAGGCGGAGGGATCGCGTTCTATTTTGGATTTTTTTTTTTTTTTTTTTTTTTTTTTTTGTTGGGTGTCTTGGAACAGTGCGAGGAGAAAGGGGACAGGAGCTTTGAAGAAGGGAGAAATTCTCGCATTTAATGGAAATAAATTAGCAATATTGTATAATAACTAATAGGTATATTTCTAGCACAGAGAGAGAGAGAGAAGCAATAATGATTTTTAAATTTAATAAAAAAGTTATTGTTAATTTGCCTTGGAGTATATACTTCTTGCTCAGTGTGGGGAACATATGTTATAGAAACTGTATGAGATTTATCCATACATTGGAATCGAAACTGAATCCACTTTTAATTGTTAATTCAGGGAAATCAAGGAGGGAAATAAGTATGAGTAGTAATAATACACATTATTGATGTTTGAAAATAACTATTTCAATCAACATGAAAAAGATTATCCGGGTGGGTTTCTATAATTCTATTAAAATATTATTCTATCAAACTCACAAGGGGAATGATACTAATTTCAATAGTAAATCAAATATATTAGGAGAAATCGTCAAAACACATACAAATAGCAAGGTTAATGATATTTATAGTGAGAGTAATTGAGAAATTTAAACCAAACAACTTCTTAGTAAAAATTTATTAACTAGCGCATTAAAAAATATGAGTAATCTCGTGTAAATTTTGCAATTTTAAAGTTGCGGTTTCTTTTCGTCAAAGAAGAGGGAGGGAAGGGGAGTTTGTCACCATTGAAGACTTAATTTTCAATGCACAATAATAATACTTTTTATTTGGGTTAAAAATAAAATTATTTAATTAGTACCTTGCCGTACACTTGTGACTAAGATTATAGTGTATTATAAAACTAGGAGAATTTGGGCGTCTGAGGCACAGCCTAGCCCCACCTAGAGGTTGGATTTTAACTTGTATATGAAAAATATTGTTTTATAGAAAATATTATGGCCATAGTTTTGTTAGAACTATATATTAAGAAATCCAATAACAGCAAGAACGTTATGTCAAAGAAATAATTTGGCAAAATTTCTAATCAAGATGCAAAAAAAAAATAGATTAAAAAATTTGCAACAGGTTCCTATTGTCATATGATTAAGAAGACCAAATACGTTTCATAGAAAAAATAATAATTAAAAACTTAGAAAAATTGGCAGCTGTAGTAGTATCATCATAAAAACAAAGTATTAAATTAAAAGTAGACTCTCAAACTTACACTAAATTTGATTCCACAAATTATGGTATAATAATACTATTCAACCAATTCTTGCATTTTGGGATCATAGCATTATTTAGATCTTCAGATTTTCCAATACATGTAATAATAGTAAGACATTTTTTTAATCAAAATTGTAAAAGAGAATTATATAGAAAAAAAAATTATACACAACCAAATATTTATAAATCCTAATACTGACATTGTAAAATCTATTTCAACTTGATCAGAATAGTTTTATTTTTGCATCCATATGCTTTAATTTAACTCGTCACCTCAAAACATTTTCCAAGTGGGTAAGAATGCAATCTGAAAATAAGCCTGTTAATTATTACCATAAGTAAAGTTCATAGTGGAATATAGAACAACGAAGAAAAAAATCATATTTTGTTCTAAATCATTGATCTAGTGCAAAATATAATTTCATTCAAATTTTCTAGATAACTAAAATTTACCTGTGGTAATAAAGATTTTATAATAGTGAACAACTCATATCATAGTGTTTTTATAATGCTGGACCATACTATGTAACCTAGCAAAAGTTTTAATAGAGAAAAAAAATAGAAAATTAATCTTTTCTAGCATATTCATGTGATAATTTTTATCTAATCACATACTTTATTATCTTCCAATTAATAACACCAAATAGGTTCCAAAGCAAAAAAAATGTCCAAAAGATGATAATTTTCCCTTGCACTATGCATATAATAGCAAAGTACTAATCCATAAAAAAAAAATGCAAAATCCTTCCGAGATAAAAACAATGTAGGATGCTGATGTAAGTATATATTGATTCCATCTGAATTTTTTTTTTTTTTTCACTTACTGATTCAGCATTTTGTGATATTGTACATTAGCTAATGTAAGACACGTTGTATTAGCAATCAATAGACAATTGCCCACAAAGTTTAAAAAAATGAAAAATATATTAAGATCAGCTATTTTTCATTCTCTTGGTTGTCTTATGTGGTTGCTCATATTTGATTTATTTAGTTTGAAATTCAATTTTTTTCCGCATTGATTAAGAGGATAACTTATCTTTCGACCATTTAGAAAATGATAGAGTTTTGAATGCCCAACTTTTTTGATTGTTGAACTATGCGCGTTCATGCCTGAGCTAATATAGTTTTCTAAATTCACTGAACTTCCAAGCAGCAGTGCTAAAGAAATTTTATAGATGTTATTTCAAAACTTAATTTTTAATAGGATTTCTATAGTAATAGACATTATTTTAATCCAAACAGTATAATCCTAATTTCATAATTCTAGGTATAGTTTTTCTGCAATTTTTTTTATGCCCAACTACTTAGCTCTACCTTATAAATTTGAAAGCACGCAAAGCAAGAACATATTAATACTAACAATAACTTTAGCTAATTTTTTTTTCAAGGTGAGAAAGATATAATGACAACTTTGGCTAATTTTTCAAGGTCGGGGACACTATAGGTTGAAGCTCTTTTTCATCTAAACAATTTATGTTTATCATTATGAAATACATCTAGAAAAACACTTAGATAAATCGAGTCAACAGTTGGAACCGTGAATCCTATGATTCACAATTAACCACATCATCAAGGAATCGACCACAGATGGGCCATAGTGTGGTCTACGAGTGGGCCACAGGCAATGTGATTAATTTTAGACCGCCATGACCCGATCCACCTAAGTATTTTTCATACATCATTATTTACCCTGAACTCGAATACAAATACTTCTTTTGAATAACCCCAAAAAACTCAAATACAAATACTCCTAAAACACATTACTATAATTGTTTTTAAAGATTCTTATTAGTAATTGTGTACATAATATTAAAAGTGATTAAAAAACATGCATAAGATTTTTTAAAAACATGTTCCTGAAATGCAATAACAAACAAATATTGTTTCTGTAACCATCACTAGGCACACATATTCCCCGCAATACCATAATATTTCATGCCTTCTCATGATATATTACATGATATTCACTTCCGGTCAACTAAATCTCAACAAATGGAATGTTCATATAATAGATTGATATGCCTAGAAATAAATGTAAATGGATTAAAATTACATGACATCTCCCTACAAACAATAGTAGGTGCTTACATTTTTATTAGGAACCAATGTGCTCTTTCATCGGCATGGGATATGAACAGGTTCAAAATCAACCGCCAGAAGCGGGCATTTCATGATTCAATACAATGAAAAAACTATTTTCTACTTCCACAGTCGATGCACACACTAGTATCGGCTTTCACAGATAATAACCAATTTGTTTCTCTGAAAGCCTTATCAAATTCAGCTCAGAGCCTCTAGTGTCCCGTATTCATAAAGGTCAAATACAAATAAGAAAACCAGAAAAGAAACTAGCATAGTCTTCAGAATCTGTGAGACATGTAACTCCAGCAAACCAATCCTGAAGCCAGTTGTCATGTGCATACGAAGGAATCTTGCCAGTTGCTACAGAACTTCAATGCAGATTCAAGAAATTATGTTGTTTTCACGAGTAAGTACAGAAAGTTACACCAACATGGTCGGCCATGGGAACAGAATTACATATTGATGTTTCTGCTTCATGCAACAACCATGCAAGTAATGGAGGAGATGCATCACTTTCTTCAAGCCAACTCTCTGAACAGACAAGCAAACCATTACAAGTACTTGACCATCCCACGACCCTCAACGCTGAGTTTTGTAGCTTGAAGCTGCTTCTTTTTTGGAGCTTTCAACTGCTGCAACTTCTTATTCATCTGTCAGTAACAAAAAAGAAAAACTTACTTCTTAATGGCCCGAAAATTTAACAATAAAATATACATCATTTTAGAACCTACAAAAACCATACAGGCTGTTGCCTGTAGCAGTCTCTACATACCACATACACATCAACCAAAAACTGAAAGACAAAACTTGGATTGGAAAAAATGACATTGTCCATCACCAAATAACTAGATGATTTTTCAGCAACAAAAATACAATAGGCTGACATGGCTAGAGTGTTGCAAGAGTCAGGGGACACTTACCTGCTCAATCCCTTTTTTTTTTTTTTTTTTTTTTGGGGGCGGGGGAAGAGAAAGGGGGGGGGGGGGGGGGATGGTTAAAAATTGATGAAACAGTTAGGTGCCACTAAAATTTTCTATGGTAAGGGAAAACCACAGAAAGAATCCCATCAGAGTACCATTTGGCAAATAAGCAATATCAATCTTACCCCATAAATTCATTCCCTTATTTCATGCGTGCCTGAGATTCCAAGAAAAGACACAAGCTACCTCCAACATTAAAAGCTTCTCAATACAAAAGTTTGGCTATGCTTGATTCAATATCCATAAGTTTATTGGTGAGTATATAATAGCACCACGAAAATATATTAGGTGTAGCCATTATGAGGCTTCAAGCCTTTGGGTAATCAGGCAGCTTATTTAGGACATCCCACCTCTCCACAAGGAAAAATAATAGAAGTAAACACTTAAAAGGAGCCTTTGCAGCCTATTACTTATCCAAAAAAAAAAAAAAAAAAACAACAACAACAAATGGAAGCAAGAAAAGTTTCACCAAATATAAGCCCTGCTGACAGACTACATTAACTCTTTTAACCCACGGTATAAATTCTTTCCCAACAATCAACATTTAAAGGAAGAAGAACCAACCTTCAGACGGCGCTGGTCTTGCACAATCTGCTTAGCCCGGGCCCTAACTTCTTCAGGGTCAACCTTGGATTGTGGTCGCACCACAAAATCCATAGACATGGCTTCAGGTCTAGAGGCATGTTGTCTAGAAGATGATTGTCCAGATTTTGACCCCCTGAAAAATTTTTGTTCAAATCAAATATGAAAGTATATGCCACCCAGAGTGTCGATAGAGCAAATAATTGTGGAAAATATCAGCTAAATTAATATATATATTTTACTGTGAGTAGCCAGCTAAATCAAGATCGTCATCTCTGGACTCCATTCCTGCACCTTTATTTATCGGCCTGAAACAAAGTAAGAAGAACAGGTTAACACCAAGTTACCTCACAGATGAGAACAAGATGTCAAACAAAAAAAGAAAGGAAAAAAGATCAAGATACTTTTTAACAGATGGCCTCCTAAATGCAGCCCTCTCATCTTCGTAGCTCCGCATGTCCTCAAACCTTGTGCTTTTATTGAATATTGGTCGACTCTGCATCAAAGCCAATCAGAAGTTCAGAATAATAAGACCATTTTGCTGCCATACCATGTGGCACTAATGAAAATGATCTGCACACAAGCATGTCAAGAAAAAGTAACGGCATTGGCAATAATAAAGGCAAATTCACTACAGCGTCTAATAAACGTATATCAAGGCAAACTAATACATCTAAAATGACTTTGCAGATCTATGACAGTAACACAGGTGTCCATAAAACCAGGTATCTTATGCAATACAGAGCTCAACCAGGAATCTTATAGAACATAAAAATAAAAATTGCTGTTTCTAGCACCCTTCCTAGCATCTTCTCTTCATATCAAAAATGGCAAGAAAAAAGTGATCAAGAGAAGAGAAATGGAGAACTGGAAAAAAAAGAACAAGCGATTTACAAAATCCGCATTACCCATTTATCAACCAAGTCCTTTGCGAGTCTCCGGTTGGCAGTTGTCTCTTCATCTGATTTTGATAGAAACATAATAACCTGCACACAAAAAAAATCATAAAAATCCAAGAATAGCATTACTGCATCTACTAATAAATTAATCCATGAAGCAACAGGAGAGGAAATGAATCATTTTGAAGAGTGTTGCTACACGGTGAGAAACCTCACCTTTCCCAGACCACTTTTCTTTAGTTGCTCTCTTCTATCATACTGCTCTAAATCAATTGGGAACTGCAGAATAAATGGATTTCCTTAGCTCCCATTTAACCAACAAAAGAAAGCAATAAGCATTTCGAGGATATTCATACTAACGATGAGAAAACAATGTTCATACATCAGTAAGAATTTTCAGAATTGCTGCACGGATGTTTATATTGGGTAAGCTTCCATCAGGAAGGGGCTCGAGCCAGTTTTTCAAAAGTGTCAAAACTCCATGATCCAAAAATTCTTGCTGCAACTGCTTCCTGACCATGCAGAGAAAATGCCATAATATATAGGATAATAGTTGATTACAAGCAACATCAACATGAACTCAGAGACAAATATGAGAAGGGAACTCACTTTGAGAGGACTTCTGTAAGAAGAGGCAGCTTCTTAAGTTTATTTATTGCAGGTTTACTTTGTCTATTTAATTCTGCATCTTCTTCTGCAACAACTTCAAGCTCAGCCATGACATTCTCAACTAACAATGCAATCTCCCCAGCACTTTTTTCATTTTTCTTCTTTTTCTTGCCCATCTTGAAGAGCTGCTTGATTTCGTCATCCTCCTCTCCTTCTTCTGCCTATTAAATCATATGACAAGACGAATTAAAATAGCAACATCTTAAGCTTCACAGCAAAGTAAGTTCAAAAAAACCTCAATAATTGCAAAAGAGTCCCACTCCAGGTTTGGATTTGGCAAGGATAAACACAGGACCATCAATAAATTAAATAAACTAAGACACAAGCAATTCAGAGTTTCTTAGGCCACATAAAATAGCACAAAGAAGACAAGAATCCCAACCTGGGGCGCATCACCAGGAGAATGAGGTTCAACGTCAATTCCATACCGGTCAGCTGGGTCCACCCCACTATCATCTATGAAGTTATCATCGTCAAGCGTCCTAACACCTTCTCTATCATCCTAAATCATATCGAAAGTAATCAAACGGTGTGCAACTTAAGCAATAGGAATATCTGAAATCAAAGTAAAACACATATCATCACTGCTTCTTGAATAACTATTGGCATGTGCATTTGAAGAGCATTAATCTTACTAAACATTCTCACATCAAGATGTGGCCAAATTTTTCATGAAAGTGAACCAGTTACACATGGAGAAAATAGATATCAAGCTTGGACATATTACAGTCCCAAATGCACACGAAACATTTTTGCCCACGGTACCTACAATTCCATGTTCAAGATTTCCATATTAAATTTTTGTGCTTTTGAAAAGATAAATAAAAAGCCAAATTGAATTTATTAATTAGGCCACCGAAAACTAACATCCACGTCAACCAAATCCACCAAAGGTAGCTTTACTCCATAAAAAAATTTAAAAAAAAATCCTTATTGGCTAGGGAGGCATGCATACAACATTTGCTTTTGGGTGTCATGAACAGTATATAGATATTCACTAAACTACCATAAAAGACAATAACCAATGCTTGGTCGAATTCCCCAAAACCCAATAACCGCAAATCCATGACCGAGAGTTCTATGCAAAGCCAAGACCACCAATATCACAAAACTTCCAAGTTGGACTATAATAAAGGAAAAAAAAACTTTCGCATAAATAATAAGATACAACCTCGGAATCCCCTCCGGCAATAGTGTCCCACATCTCCTTCATCTCACGATCGCCTTCATGATCCCTCGACCTCCCTCCTCTGGCCTTAAACTTCTTCTCCCCTTTCCCTTCCCTCCTCTTCTCCTTCTTCCTCCTCTCTCCCCCTCCACTCTCGTTCCCAAACCTCTTCCTTTTCCCTCCGCCTCCAGACGACGACGGCCCCCCTCCATCATCCGACTCCTCCCTCACCAAATCCGCCACGTCATCATCCTCCGCAACGCCATAATTCCCTTCATCCTCATCCCGCAGCCCAAACTCCGGCGCCGACTCGCTCGAGGTCGACTTCTTAATCAGCCGTTTCCGCGGCTTCGATTTGAATTCATCATGCACAGGAGTGGGCGGCGACCGCTCTCGACGATTCCATCCGTCGTCGTTTTCGTCATCAAAATTGTCATCAAGCAGATGCTGATGCTGATGCTGATGCTCGTGTGGCTCTTGATCGGAGTTAAAATCGTCGTCATAATCCATCAACGGCTCTCCATCTTCATCTCTAAACCTAAAAATTAACCAAAAAAATAAAAAGAAACAATCAAATAAAAAAAAAAAAACCCCACGATTGAATTTGAAACCCTAACCCTAAATTGAGATGGGTAAAATGGGGAAGGGAGAGAGAGCTTACGGATCGTTTTCGTAACCCATGAGTTTGAGAGATTATTGGGTTTGGGATTTTTGAGAAAAATAAAGAGGAGATATTGGATTGGATTGGATTGGATGGGACTGGATTAAATTGAGGGAGAAAAATCGAAAGGGTAGAGATATATAGTTGAGTGTATGTATAGGTGATGGAATGAACGTTGGGCCACCGATTGATTGAAGAATTAAAAAAACGAGGGAAAGGATAAATTTTGGTGAAGAAAGAGTGGGTTTTGGGGCTTTTACAGGGAAATGCAAAAAAATTTTTTTTTTTTAAATAAAGGGGAATGCAAATTTCAGTGGGCTTTTCCCTTTTCTTCATTAATTTGTCAAAAAAACAAGCATAGATTCATCATCCTACTATTAATATTAATAGGGTAGGAGGGGTTTTTTTTTTTTTGGTGTTACTCTTTTTTATCATTTCATGTTTTATCAAAATTACTTTTTTGTATTATAATTTTGACCACCAATACTTATAATCTCCTTATATATCTATCTAAATAATACTTAATAAATGTTTTTCTCACGTAATAATTTAATATATTAATACTACTTAATATTTTTAATGCTTATTAATGAAAATCAGCCGCACATATAAAGTGTAATTAGTACTAACTATGGTGGTTAAATTCTTAAAATTGACATTTATAATTTCTTTCTTCTCTGTTTATATGTTAAAATTGTCATTTCTCAAATCTCTCGTTGGCCTTTATATTTTGTATATAATTATATTAGATTTCTAACTACAAAAAAGGTTCATTTGTATAAAAGTTGGTACAAAATAAAATAAATAATTCTTTCTAACACTTTATTAAGCAATGTATCCAGGATATAATAAAATCTTCACAACTTTCTTTATGTGAAGAGATAAATCTAGAAAGTTTGGAGAATTTACATTCTCCTGTCCACACAAAAACTCATAGCAGTGTCTATTGACTAATACCCATAAATAAAAGATATAATAAAATTTTCACAACTTTCTTTAT
>JAMWEH010000734.1:0-28072 GCA_024721245.1 Mitragyna speciosa | reverse complement strand
TTCTAGCATTTTTGATAATCATTATTGATTGAAAAATTAGCAAAAAAATTCAGCCACCACAACAAACCTTAATTTACAGGGCATCTGTTGAAGTTGCTAATAGCTGATATGTAACAAGTGTTGGTTCATGGGCATTTCACAATATAATAATAGTCATTCCATTGCATTATGTGATCTGATTCTACAGCCTCGTGCATGCATGATGCAACGGTAAAGGCAATATACTGATACTTTTGAATATAACAATGCCCTAATAAATAACTTGAACAAGAAAGTGCCTTATCTCAATCTCAACCCCACATGGGGACTGGCGTTTTGATTTCCTTTAATATTTTAGTGTTATGTACTAGCTGTGTCTTTCATATTAGCCTTTTTCTTCTTGTTATCCACAACCAAGACAAGCAAGAAAACATAAACAAAGTTGCTTCTCCCTCCTTTTGTTGTCATAAACAATTTCAAGAATAAAAGGTGCAATGGAGAAAGTGCTGGTGATCTTCCCCCGACACATGACGCATCAAAACGAACGTAAACTAAAAAAATGACAAAAATGAAAAGACAGCGGCTAAGTTGCAGGGGACTTATTGAGCTATATTTCTCAGAGGAAAAGCCTTGGAGTAGATTTTAAGTACAGTTCTTTGTCATTCTAAAGCACAAGTTTATCTATTTTATTAACTATTAATTTTTTTGCATTTATATTGGTGTTTGTGCTGCAAAAGGTACTTCCAAATACAAGTAACACGAGTTTTGAAGAACATAATTGGAAAGATTTCAAATTTTAAATATACCACAAATCTGAATGCTTGTATATTTGTAGTGTTAGCAACATGATGTTCAAAGTCTGCTGAAGTTCTAGTTTAGCACATGGCATATTTTTGTCGTTTGAAATTGGGATTTCACGAATGAAACCTTATAAATGAATTGTCTCATCGGTCAAACTGAACATATTGACACTATCAAACCTAAGAATTTGAACTCAAGCCTAATAGAAGAAAAAGAATCTGAATTTTAAATGTGGTAAGTTATGAAATATTCCTAGCTGGATTTATTATATTAATCAATTGGGTTATCTTCAGCTATTAATCAACATTAGCATTGCAATGCTCACACTAATATATATATATATATATATATATATATATATATATATATGTATTTGAAATCCTGTTTCATTACAAGTCAGTTATTGATCAACATTAGCATTGCCAAGGTGTAAAATATTGCCCCAAGTTTCGTCTTTTACGAGACTCTTTTTCCCGAGTTGTACGTACTCCTAATTGACATGCGCTTTCTTCATGGGATAAATTCTTTTAATCAAACATACATCGATTTGGCTCTACAACCTATTTCCTCTTAATGGAGAGGAAGGACTTTCTCCATATTTTGATGATTAAGTTAGTTTAGTAGAGAAATAAAGAATATTCAGTAGGTGAACTTCATGTTACTGGAAAAATGTTATCTCAAAATGGGAAAATGCTAGGTTATTGGGCCTTTGGACTTGTGGGCAGCCTGCATAGTTTGAGCCCTATTCCTCAGGAATAATATGATGTCCTATTCCTTAGAGTTTTACAACTCCACCCAAAGGTCGGGAGTTCAAATTCCACCAAACATTTCTCCTCCCCAGAATGTAACAATGTAAATTGATAAAAAAATGCTCTAACGACAATTAACATCACATTTTGATAGTGATTGCAGACCATGCCACGTGTTACCTTTTTTTTTTTAATTGAATGCCCAAAAATAAAGAGTTCTTGCTCTAAAGAAACTTCAATGTAAGCCATAGGGCTAACGTCCTGGTGGTTAGGGGAGATCTTTAAAGTTTTCCCTGCCGCAAGTCCTAGAATCTAATCTCACTTGCGGTAGTCAGGATTTGAGTTTATAGGAGAGGGTGGGTAAGTAGGTTTCCAAGAACTATATCCTTAAATTGTATATGATAAACAGTTTGGAATTCACACAGTATACCATTGAGAGTCTCATCCCAATTGTGTAAGGCAACATATATTGTCATACAAAAAGGAATGAATAAAAAAAAAAAACTTCAATGTAATAAATTTTCTTTTTTTTTTTCTCTTTTGCAATTGGCAATATCTATTCTACTTCCATTCTTATTCTAGCCTATTCTAGGGGAAGAGCTCAATTGGGCCCTAGAAAACTAATTATGACATCGAACCATAAAAGTACACTACGCACCATATGAATTTTTTATAGAAAGTAATATTTGAACCTTGAACCGTCCACTCCACAAAGTCATTTTGTAATAAACTTTTTCATCTTATTGAAAAATGTTGTGAAAAAATATTGAGATTACTTGGTCCTTTGGATTTGTGGTCTACAATGAAATGCAAATCCCATTCCTAGAGGGTTAATATACGTGAAGAGTATGCATACACCATACCATGTGTCAATTTTTTTGTTGGATGTCAAATTATGCGTCATCACCCGGTAGGTAACAATTTGATATGTATCAATTATCATTGTTTCGCGTGGTTCCCCTCACAAGTCATTCCCATGAAATACAATCCACAAAGTAGAATGGCTTGCGTTTCCAACCTTGATATCTGAAATGAAAGCAGACCAACAATTTTCAAATATCCTGTATTATAGGTCCAACAGTTGATCAGATGGATCAACATACATGTAAGGTTACATTAGCTTTTGATTCTGACTTTGAATATTCTCATATTATTTCGCTAAAACACAACACAGTCTCCAATTTATATATATAGAAATGCCGCAGTCACTCGGTTAACGTAATTTGATACTATTTTTATAACAAAAATTACCGCTTGTTAGTACACACGTTCACCCAGCATTTTCCTTATATCTAAATTGGTTTTTTGTTTAAGAAACACACGAACCCAGTTACATTCAAATTTTGATGCTGCAATATCCTCCAGCAAAAGATTCTGAACGGCCCAAGGATACTTTAAGTTAGTTCTTTTTAGCAAATAAAAACTCAGGTTCTACTGATGGCAACAGGATGGCTTGCACGTAGGAGTCCAGGAATGCCAATCTTAGCAATTTTGAAATCCGTAAAAGAAGTCTAGTCTATGGTCGCATCTATCGCATTACATCTCAAAATAAAATCTGAAAAAGGTCATTCCTCCGTTTAAAAAAGCACCAGCTTATCCAAGGAAATTCATGATCACCAAGTGAAGTACTAGGTTACAGAGAACAAAATCAGCAAAAGCACGTTCTGGTGGTAAATCCTGCAATTTAGTAGACATTTGTCAATTCATAAGAACCAAAACAAACATAACACGCGAAGATTTCTTGGCACTGTTATCTCATCCTCATGAACAGTGAGCGACATTGTTTTTTCTCATGCCAATTCTATGTCTGCCTCCCCCCTTTTCACTTTCAAATGGGGCTTAGCATCATCTGTTTACTATGACTATTCTTAACTTTCTTAAGAAAGAAAAAGATGTTCCTGCATTTACATGTACGAGGACATAAAATATTACTATTGTGGCCTCAGTGCGTTTCTGTGTATCTATCCTTTGGTTTCTCTCTAACCATGGCGCTGGAATATTTAAGTTATCTCCATCATTTACTCTGGGAAATAGATTGAAAAAGAAAGGTCAATGATGGGCTACATAGAGCTAAAGAAAGCTTACCTTAAATTCCTTATTTTCTTTGTTTACTTGGATACGAAGGCAAACTGCACACCAACAAATCATTAAACCAAAATCAGTCGTAATAAGCATTCAGTATTGCCGATAAAATTAAAATATTGCATGCAAATGAATATCATCCTCTAATAAGTAAGAATGCTTACCAGCAAGAACCGCAGTCCCCACACAAGAAAGAACTCCTGAGAGGAACGAGTTGAAGGGGAATGATCCAACAATAGCCATGTATACTACCTGATTATCAGACAAGCAGAATGACATTTTGAGATATGTAGTCAAGCACTTAAAAAGTAATGTACACAGCTGCCAATATTATCATTTTCCTTCGTAGGTGTTGTGCGTGGAAGTGGCTATAGGAAACATCTGAAGAGGCAACTCTTTGCAAATGAATAACAAAAAACTTGTACATGTGATTGCCATAAAATTTTGGCAAGCACAACATATAATATTACATAGAATGCGTCATCTCTCCCACCTATCAACAGAAATGCCATTGCGAGTCAATCAAAGAATAAGCTCACTTTTTGCCCACATTTATAGTGTCCATACGTGCTTATCCAAATTAACTGTATAATCCATCTTTGAAGCCATAACTAGATTGAAGATTGTAGCCCAATGTCAACAACAATCATAACAAATGAATTTTTTTTTTTTAAATTAATGATGATGGCTGCTGAACTCACGTCAGGCCAGAAAAGTTTGAATACATCAGAGTTACTCCAGAGCTAAACACTAGCAACAAATATCCCCCGTCTTGGCACCTCACACGGCTACTTATGAAGAAGCACAATTAAACATGAAAATCCCAATTTTCAGCAGTCGCATGTCATTGGGAACTAACGACAGTTAATAGCCATTACATGTAGGCTACAGCTTTCTGATAGAGGGTCTCCATATCATGCAAAGGGAGGAAAGATCTACTAGTTCTGTAAATTACCTGACATATTTGCTATTAGTTGCTTTCATCTTTGGCCATTTTAAAACCTTCACAGGCCAAGTTAATTATGGTATGCACATTCAACAACATTCAAAGTAAAATCAACACAATCTACGCACTACTTGTTAACATATATGCAGACAAATAAAATACAAATTTTCGTCATAGGACGCCAGAGTTCTACAAACCAGCTTCCTTTCAACTTTTTATAAGAATTCTCCGAAAGAAATTCTTTTTGCCCACAAGCTTAAGAAACGAAACACATTGCACTAGAAACTGCATACTCCCTTAAAGCCTAAATATCAAATCAACTACTCCAACTATGCTATACCACTAAGAGCTGTTGTACAAACTTAAAATTTCTAAAACAGCATACAAAAAATCGAAAATGCGCAAACTCGAAGTAATCATATAGTAATTGTTACATAAAGAAGCAATTATTCCTCCGTGTACCACACAAAAGTCATATAGATTGAATTAATCAAGTCCATATAGATTCCAATTCTGCCTGATCAGGATACAATCAAATCAAACTTCTTCCAGAACTTTCACAGTAGTTAAGCCAATAACAGCAAAAAATTAAAAAAAAAATCCAAGAACAATTAGTTTTCTTAAAAAAAAAAAAATTTGCAGATCAATACTCATCCAGAGACACGTTATACGGGAAAAATAATTACATTTTCCGGAATACCTGAATTAATGCGGTGGAGACGGCGAAAATGATATAAAGATCAATGATCTGAGAGATAAAATAAAAAGGAAAAAGCATACTTTGTAAGGACTCAAAAACGGCTACGTAGAGAGAGAGAGAGAGAGAGAGACGAAGGAGAGATGGATTAACGGAAGGACCTTGAGATTGGTGGGGGTGGCGGCGTAAGCAGATCGGAGAGAGTGGAGGAGTGCCTGAGCGTCGTTGGCCGTCGACGATCTCGCCATTTCTTCACTCCCTCGTTTACTCGGAAGCTCAGCTGCCAAAAAACCCTTCCGAGTCTACTAAACTCTCAACTAATCTTTCTTTACCAGGTCGTCGCTGAGTTTGAGTTAGTCAACATATTAAAAGATAAAGTGTTTTTTTTTATTTTTAAATGACACTATCAATGAGGCCTATTAGCTCAGTTGGTTAGAGCGTCGTGCTAATAACGCGAAGGTCGCAGGTTCGAGACCTGCATAGGCCATCATCTGTTCCTTTTCCTTTTTTTTTTTCCCAATAGTACGTGCTCTTTGTCCAGGTCGCAGGTTCGAGACTTGCTTGGGCCATTTGTTCCCCTCTTTACTTTTTTTTTTTTTTTATCCATTTCTTCCTTTCCCAATAGTACGTGCTCTTGGGCCCTTTATAATAGTAGATGCTCTCTTGAGAAAATTGGCATTGAAAATCTGAACTTATACTCATTGGCCCTACTTCTTTGTTTTTAGAAGTATACTTTTTTGGCAAATCTTCCTTGGTGAATCTGGTTCTTTCTCCTGTCAATAATAGTATACTGTTTGACTAATATGAATTGGAACGGTTGTAGTTAATCATTCTACAATCTTGACAATTCGAGATTGGAACACTTTGGCACGTACTAATTCAAGGCACGTACAAAGTCAAACAACACACGTAATTTTTGAGCCACTGAGCCGAAGGCTCAGTGGTCAGGGGAGCAGTTGGTAAAGCTCCCCCTACTGCAGGTTGGGGTTTCAAGCCCCACCTGCAGCAGCTCCTTTGGTATTAAATCCAAAGGAGCACCTTAGTACTCCTTTTGGTCCAATGGTGGTTTAGTCTCCATTGGTCCCTCAGGTCCAGTTGGACCATCCCCTAGAGTAGGTTAGGAAGTAGGCTAGTATGTTGAATCTTGACAAAAAAAAAAAAAAACACACGTAATTTTTGCATGTTATTTACTATGTCCTATCCCATGTGTGCTCATTGAGCCTCAAAAATTAAAAAAAAAAAAATAAATTAGTGATCCATATCTCCTCTAACAGTTTAGAAAGGTAACCATTTGTTGCCCTTTTACAGAAAAATAATTAGGTGGATCGAGTTTACAAATGGGGCTGTAAACCCTTTGATCCTAATCAACAACATCATCAACGGTTCCACAAGTGGTCCACCTAAATATTTTTCCATTTTACCTATTTGGCTCTATTTTATCAAAAACTTAAAAAAAATTTTGACAATTTTACAGGCATGTCTTCTGCTTATTATTTTTTTCTAATCATACAAAACTCTTACCTCCTTATCCACATAATGCAATAGTAGTTCAACTTTTTTTTTATATGATAATTCATTAGTTAAATTTTTATATATAAAGAAAATGCTTTTTAACCATATATGCCCCCTTATCCTTTTATCCAAAAAAAAAAAACTACAGAATATTTTAAAAACAACAATCCAGACGGAATTGTTTTCGGTGGTATTTTTCATGGAAGAATGGACCATTTTTTTTTTTTGGTAGAATGTAGGAATGAGAATTTCATTACAGGATTTAGGCACGAATGGATTGTTCCAAACAATTGGCATGATGAACATAAAGGTATTGATGGTTGAGAATTATTATTATTTACAATAACAGTTTTGGTGTACAATTTGTAGCTGGAGTTTACATTGTATACATATAACTATGCTCCAAATCCATTTGTTACCTAAGACACCTTTTCTTTGATTTTTTTTTTCTTAATGGTTTCTTCTAACATTTTTAATGGAGGTATGTGCCATTATTTTCATAAATTTCCATCCTTTTGTGGCAATTCTTATAGATCTTATATACTACAATTCTGTCCCCCCCCCCCCCCCCCCCTTTATGCTCATTAACTCAATTGTTTATCTTGGCATGGCATTTTAGTGGAAAGCAAAGCATGATAAACATTTGTTTCCATTCTTTTAACCTAGAATGGTAATTGAAATAATTACGCCATTATTATTAATTGTAAGATTTTCTCAATACTTTGTCAATGAATCAGTACCTACCAAAAGTCACAAAGTGTTTAAAGATGATAACTCTTTCGAAAACATCAAATATTGGGATGATTCATCCTCCCTTATCATCTATTCCAGCAATCAAATCAGCTTTTGGAGTTGTAGTTCACTAACCTCATTAAAAACAATCTACAGTTACCTTATTTGTCCTAATTATTTTGCCTCTATACAGCCCACATAATCAGGTACATGTATCGATTCAATACTTTCTGTTCTCCAATATTTATTTGTTTATATAAAGGTTGCTATAGTTGTTGAAGGCCTTTGTTCTCTTCTGGAAAACGTGTTTCAGGATTCTCTCATCTCCTCCAGGTCCATAGATGTCATAGACCAATGTGTGTATTTTTCTTTACCTTTCTTGTTTCTGATATTTCCTTCCTTTTTTTTTTTTTTTGTTTGTTGGCTACGAAGCTAAAAAAAATGCTGCAGGCTATGTTTCCATTTATTGCATAACATTATCAGGACAAGTAATGTGTATCAATAATCAAGTTTGTCATCATTCACAATCCTAAATAACTTAAAATTGTATTCCAATATTTAAACCCTGAGAATGCACGGATTATTCCAGTCAGAAGGGGTTTTCTCCCAGTTACAACCGGGAATGATCGGTCACATAATACTCTCTGGTAATTAATCAAAATGAAAATTTTGTTCTTTTATTATTGTTTGTTCAAATTATTTTTTATTATCAAAATGCATAGAATTTAAGAAAATTTAATTAAAATGACATCCTTTTTCTGAAATGATGTAAAATTGTCATATGTTATTTCTTCCTATCTGATACGTTTAAACAAGTATTTCAATGTTTTCGCATTGATTTTATCTTTCACCTTATAGACTTAAGAATATCAACACAAATATCAAACATTCACAAATTAATTGATGTTTAAATGCATCTAATGAACTCAATACATTCACTAACAAATTCTAGTTACAAAATCATAAACATCATCGTTGTCGGAAATTAGAGTTTATTGGAAAAATTAAAACCACTATTCATAAAATTCGGAAGTTAGACCAACACAATTTTGTTGTAGTCTGCAACTACATAACAAATAAAGGCATCTAAAAGTTGTCGTGTTTCTCCAGTTCAAAGGTAATCAGGCCATTTCACGCACCAAAAGCGACATTAGATGCTAGCTTCTCAATGTACTTTCATGTCTTGTTATCTTGTTTGTCTGACAGCAAAATATTACTAACTTTTTCTTTTTTTCTCCCAAGATTAGGTGCACATCATCGGCATCATTCAAATGGAGGCCTTCACCCAATATCTTCTGCCTATTGTATTCATCCTCCTATCTATGAGTATCATTTTCTTTATTAAGAAGGGCATTTCCAGCAGCATTAAGCTTCCTTCTGGAACATCTCAAAATATGCAGTTCACCTTGTTAGGTCCCCAGAAATTCATAAATGATACTCAGAAGATGTATTTCAGACATCACTGTTGGGAGAAAAAATGATAATATTTTGTGGTGCACAAGGGAACAAATTTATCTTTACAAATGAGAACTAACTTGTAACCCGATGGTTGCCCCTGTCGATGAAAAGGGCATTGATGTTCCCTAAATTGACTGAGAGTTCACTGAGGAAAGTATCCGCTTTAAGGCGTAGTTTTCAGCATGATATTCTCAAGCCTGAAGCTTTAAAGCAATACGCCCCTAGTATGGATGCGGCAGCTCGGGAACATATTGAGAAAGAATGGGTTTCAAATGGAGAAGTGAAAGTTTTTCCTTTATCTAAGAAATACACCTTCAATTTGGCTTGTCGCTTGTTCATGAATATTGAAGATCCAAAGCAAATAAAAGAGTTGGCTGATCCTTTCCATCTTGTTACCAATGGAATGATTTATTTGCCGATTGATTTGCCTGGCACTGCTTATAATGGTGCAATCAAAGGTGGAAAAAAGTTGCGCGAGGAGCTGTTGAAGATCATTAGAGAGAAAAGAAAGGAGCTAATGGAGAATAAAGAAATAGCAGGAGAAGACCTTTTGACGAAAATGCTTCTTTTCACAGATGAAGTTGGCCAGTTTATGAGTGAAATGGAGATCTCAAACAACATATATAGTGGGTTTGCTAATGGCTAGCTACGAGACTACTAGTACCGCAGTCACCTTTGTCTTAAAGCACCTTGCTGAGCTTACCCTTATTTATGATGAAGTCTTCACAGGTAACAAAAAGTTCATCAAAGTTAATTTGTTGTAAAGTTTTATCATCTGAACATGCCAGAAGATTAAATTGATCTAAATCATGGACTTGATAATGTTGATTGCTGATCACAGAAGTTATGGCTATTGCAAAGACAAAAGGTCCCGATGAGTTGCTGAATTGGGAGGACATTGAGAAGATGAAATACTCGTGGACTGTAGCCTGCGAATCACTTCGTGTAATGCCACCATCTCAAGGAGCCTTTAGAGAATCAACCGTGGTTTTCACCTATGCTGGTTTCACTATTCCGAAAGGGTGGAAGGTATAACTAAACACCATATAGAACACAATGCACATATTCCTTGCGTGAAAATAAAAAAAATTAGTGTAATCGGTCAACAATTTCGCATAAAAATGTTAAATTTTATCTCAATTCTGGCTAGATGTGATGTAATACTGTACTACAAACGAACTGTTGCAGACATTTTGGACTGTAAGCGCACACAAAAATCCCAAGTATTTCTCTGATCCTGAAAAGTTTGATCCAATAAGATTTGAAGGAAGTGGACCTGCACCATATACATTTGTTTCTTTTGGAGCTGGGCCGCGAATGTGGAACGATTCCTTTGGAGGGGGTCTTTTTCAAAAACATTCTGACATAGGGGTGGGTGGTAATGAGTGAGTATTGCGTGCACCACGCGCGCCACGTGGCGTGCCACGTGGTGCATTAGAACCAATCACACATCGCCAAATAATACAAGATATGACCCACTATTGCCATATGGCGATAAATTATTGGTTCTAGTACACCACGTGGCAATGCACGTGGTGTATTGTATACTTTTCCGGTGGTAATTGGTATTATGGGACAGGGTACGCGCATTGGCTGAATGCGCTTTACAAAGTACGCATTCAGCCAATGCGCTTTTTTTTATTGTTTTTAAACAAGAGGCGCGCGCGTCGCGTGGTTTTTTCGTTTCCAGACATCAAAAGTCTCGCGCATCGCGCAGGGATGACACACATTCAACTTTTGACAGCCGAACGTTGACTGTCAAAAAGCATGTCACCAAGCTTGCTCCTAGCGCAGCTAATTTGCATTGCCTCAAATGGCTTTTTGGCCTTTAAAACTCATGCCCAACTCTTGTGCTCACCACCATGCGTTTTTCTTTTCCTCTCATCGAAGTTACTCTCTCAGTTTTTACCTCTTCAAATAGAAAAATAGATTTTCAGGATTCTATTTCAAAGTCAATTTCAAAAAATCAAATTTATTTTTTGATTTTAGATGGAATTAGCCAATAAAAAAAGGTCCACTTTTCAAAAAATCATCTCCTTCATAATTTTGTGTCCAAGCACTATAGTCAAAATTTAGAATAAATTAATTTGACTACTTTAAGATGATGAATAAAAATGTCAATATTTTTTATTAAAAAAATATTTAGAAAATTTTACAAAATCTATTTTTTGTTTTGGTGTTGGTTGGAATTGGCTAGTAAAAAAGGTCCACTTTTAGAAAAATCATCTCCTTTATAATTCTTTACCCTAATACTTTGAATCAAAATTTAGAAGAAATTAATTTTAAATTGAAATTAATTTTAATGTTTTGAGATTATGATTAAAAATGTCAATATAGTTTTCTTTTTTATTAAAGCTCCAAGATATAAAATTTTGACAAAATTTATTTCGTTTTAATTATTGAAAGTAAAAAAAGATCCATTTTAGAAAATTGTCTCTTCATAATTTTGTGCCTAAATCTTTGATTTCAAAAAAAAAATAGAGAAAATGGAAATTTGACATTAAATACTCATATGCGCGTTGAACAAATGCACAGTTTGTGAAATGGAACCCCGCGCGGTGCGCAGAGTTCTAAAGCCAAAAAAAAAAATCGCGAACATATTTTGAAAAAAAATTAATAATAAAGCGCATTTGCTGAATGCGCACAAAATAAAATGCATTCAGCAAATGCGCTAAACCCCCTCCCGAAACCAATCCATAAAACCACCCCATGTCATAAGTCTTTTCAAATTGACCCCACCTTAAGGATTTACTCCACGAATGTGCCCAGGGAGACAATATGCTCGGCTGGTGATGCTCGTTTTCGCGGAGTGAGTATTGCGTGCACCACGCGCGTCACGTGGCGTGCCACGTGGTGCATTAGAACCAATCACACATCGCCAAATAATACGAGGTATGGCCCATCATTACCACATGGCGATAAATTATTGGTTCTAGTACACCACGTGACAATGCACGTGGTGTATTGTATACTTTTCCGTTTTCGCGTACAACATGGTGAAAAGATTCGAGATGGAAAAGGCGATACCAAATGAAAAGATAGTGTTCCATTCTTCTCCTGTGCCAGGAAGGGTCTCCCAATTCGCCTCCAGCTTCATGAAAAATAATCTTTAAAAGTTTGTGAAGGATAAACTATATACTTCAAATCATATGCAAATAAATAAATCTATTACTATATAATATAATCGTGTTTCTGTCTTTTTTTTTTTTTTTTTTTACTTCTTAATCTACGCTTATCCTACTCTTTACCCACCCTCAACCATGACAAACTCACTGGAAGGGTGTTTCTTGTCTTCCCAACAGAGCTATATTTGGAGAACGCAAAATAGGTAATACAACGAGTTTGTCTGTTATTGAATTTTTAAAAATCTGTTATTGTGCACATTTGCATTACTGTGTGCGAAGGCGTGTGTGACAGTGTGTGAATTCATCGCATATTTTATGTGAAAGAGAGGAGGGGGCGGTAGAAAGTCACCACATTTGGCGTTTGAACTCGCCAGGTAAAGGAAGGAAACAAAAATAGTGCTAGCAACGTTTCAGTAACGTTTGGAGAAAAAAGCTAGTTTCAAAATTTTCCACTTTGACCCTTTGCCCCGAATTTAATCCAGTATAGTTATTTTATGTCTTCAATCTGGTCCTTTAAAAGTAGAAAAATTACAATTAGACTAATCAAATTAAAGTTCAGTTAATTATTATCTTGATTACTTTAACTTATTTATCCTTAGATTTGGTATTTTTAGTTGTATTAGTTTTGTATTTTAGTTAATTTTATATTTAGTCAAATTATGTGCTTAATTAATTTTATATTCTTTCTAAATTAATGTGAGCCCATTATTCAGACATTAACGCATTGTAATTTTATTTTATTTTATTTATTTACCTTGCACCTTTACTTTATTATTTCTTGTAAAAAAATCTACACAAGTGTGTTGTGATTATGTTATTCTGTAGTTTTTCCAATTATGGCTCAAAATTTATATGTCTTTCTTTTAGTTGACATTTTACTGTTCTTTTGTTTATTTGTGATTTATTTGATTTATATGCTACATTTTAGTTTAAATCAACTCCATTACAACTTCATTACTATTGTAAATGAAGTTCAAAATATTCGTCACAATTTTTTCCGTTTTCTGAACAAAATTTGTTGAAAAATACAACATTTTGTGAATAATTGGGTAAAAAGTGGAACAACTTGTTAGAAAGTTTTAAATATTTCAAATATATTTTTTAAAAAATTTTAAAAATTCAAACACTTCCCTCCACTTTCAACAAAAGTCAACAAAAAATTGATCTACTTTTAATCTTTCTAAAAAAGTCAACAAAAAATACACTCCAAATAATTTTTCCAAATAATCCTAAAAAAACACTCCAAATAATCTAATACAAATAGAGCCAGTATTTTTTTTTTTTTAGCAAACTTATACTATTACATTGGATAGGGAAATAATGTTGATGGGATTCGAACTCCTGACCTTTAGGGTAGAGTCATAGAACTCTAATCGCTCAACCCTCTATTCATTCCCCAATATCTTTAATATCTAAAGTTTATGGCTCAGCAACAGAGGTAATTCGGGTGGTTGTATTCATATTGAGCAAAGCCTTTTGAGTGTTTTTGCAATGAATGTTGGCCTCATTGCTACCTTTGTTATGTAACTCTGGGCTTGGCTTGCAATTTTTTTTTTTTTTTTGGCAAGACCCAAAGGGGTAAGGAAAAAGATGAATGGAACTTAAGACAAGACCTACAAACTCACACTATCTAGACAAATTGGAGGAGGAGCCATGGACCTTATGAACACACTCACGCACTCTTAACCCACCGATGGGGCTTGGCTTGCAGTGTTGAACAAGTTTCTTCCCCATTATTCCCATTATGGGTGTTAACCACCTATGGTGATATTATGGCTTGCAAACTGAAACCTCCCATAGAAGGTATTTTAGATAGCAGAACCCATAGAAGATTTTTTAGATAAATAGTGGCCTCTAGCCATCTTTATGACCCAAAAAATAAGGTATTTTAGCTAGCATAACCCATAGAAGATTTTTCAGATAAATAGTGGCCTCTAGCCATCTTTATGACCCAAAAAATAAGCAAGCGTTACGATTGGAAAATTGAATACCGGTATAGTTTCTTCAAGTCCTAAAAACAAGCAGAAAAGATTTCGGGCAATCTACTGTGACTAGGTAGTGGTATTTCTCCGAAACAAGATCCAGATCTTGTTGATGGAATGACAAAATATCGATTTGGGTCCTAAATGGCACTATAAAGACATCCAAGTTGAACCCGATCAAACAAATCCAAATAAACTTCAGTTTGATCCAGTAAGGTTATACAAAGGTCTAGTCAATGTGAAGAGCAATCACAACCATTTCAACTTTGATTTGAAAAGTTAAAGAGATTTTAAACCTCAATTAGGAATGTACACTTAAGTCATTTTTGGAATGAAGCGCGGATATTTTCGCCAGAACACGCCTAATAAATTTGTTAAGGGCACTGGTTAAACCACTTCTAGGAGACACTACAACAAAAACAACTTATAGAGGCACATCAAAATGTCACAATACCACTTTTTTAAGGCACTTAAATTTTTGAGGCACTTTCCCATTGTGCCTTGTTAAACCTATGTCACGAAAAGTTTTAAAGGCACAATAAAATGCCACAGTACATAAAGAAATTTAGACATCCAAAAGTGCCATAACAAGGTTGCAATGCTCACACAAAAAAATGCCTTAATTGAGATTTAATGTTAAAAAAAATCAACTTTCTAGAGGCACTAAATAAGGCCATCAAAACCGTAAGTTGGCACCTAAAAATGCCTCAACAGTCAGTTCTTGAGGCAGTTTTATTTGTGAGAAAATGGTAGTTTTTGAGGCATGTGTACTTGCCACCATATATCTAGATGGAGATACATGCAAATGCCTTTATAATCACCTTTAAAGGCATTTTAAAATGCCTAAAAAACCTGCAACGTAACAAGAAAATTCTGCTGCAGAATCCCTTATCTCGGCACTCACAAGTGCCTCAATAGACCATTTTTTTTTTTTTCGTTTTTGATGCCCAACCATGGGAGCTACTAGGAATATATAAGAAACCTGTAATAGCAACATAATTTTTTCTGCCCAGCCACAGGACTACTAGGAATATACAAGAAACCTGCCATAACAATACAATCATATATTCACATTGAAGATTCTCACACTTAATGATAAAAACCAGCAATATTTGGTTGAAAATCCACTTGCAAGTCATCACCATAATCATTCATTAATCATAAAGTACTCGTAACTACTAGCAGCGATCTAAACAACTAATTAACCCATCATCCTTGCCAAAACAATTGAACAATATTCAACTTGTGAGATGTTGAGTAGCAAAATACTAAGTAGCAACATATGAGCTAAATCCAACCAAAACCAAAATACTAGTAGACCAACTTGTTGTAATATATGCAGCAACACTTTGTCCATTTTTAGTTGGAGCACTTCTATAAAAATGGATAGGCATGTTCCATATACTGCAACACCTTATCTACTTTTGAGTTAGAACAATCATTGATCTTCACAAATTTTTACCTACAACAAGCATATTAAAATCAATCAAAATTATCAAATAAAGCAAACTTCTAAGATATTGATCATTGACATAATTTGAAAGTTAGAGAAAGGAAAATATACCCATTTAGTTGGCCAAGCTATGGGAGCACCAATGGAATCAGCAACTGTTTGCAAATATGAATAAGGCCTAATCAAATGCTCATCACGTTCAACCATGACTTGTACTAGTACTTCACACCAATTCAAGCCTAATGGTTGGCCCCCAACTACCGTAGAAGGATCAAGAGATTGAAGCCGTCCAACTGCCACAATTTTTGTTGGCTCATCTAAACTAAAAAGAGAAACCCAGTCTCCTTCCTAAAATGAAATTGCAAAATTCAGAACATGAAAATACCAGCCATAAGCAAAACAGTCACATCAAAATTTCATTCCTTGTTATGCAATAAACAACATCATAGTAAGGAAGTTTTGAATTAAACTCCTAAAAAAGTCCATCACTACTCAGAACATCCAAGTAACAAATATAAAACAACTAAAGCAAAAAGGTATTAATACTGCAATAGCAAAACATATATAACTAGCAAATCATTACCAAGCAAAGAAGACTATCATCACCAAGCAAATGCATTGATCTCAAATCTTACCTTAAGAGGTCTAAGATTGGAATTTGATGTTGATATATGATTAGGTGATGAAGTAGTTCTAGATTGACTCAAAAAGTCATGACCATTTTGTTGCTCCAAGCGAACTTTCATGTTAGCAAGTTCTCTTGCTTGATCTTTAATTTGCTCTTCTTGTTGAGCAAATTTTGCCTTCATCTCCAATAGTTCACGTTTTTGATCCAACAGTAATCGCTGAGATCCACTTCGACTAGGTTCATCACCCCACACATCAGTTGGACATACACCAAAACCATACATTCGTACATGTCCATGCTTGTCTTGCCCAACTACTTGTGCAAATATATCATTTTTTCCAACAGCATCTTCAGTGTCAAGAGGCAATTGACCAACTTTTTCATTCATTGCAAGCTGCATAAGTATAAAAAGTAGAATGTATATCATATAGTATATCATATACTACATTCACTCAATACTAATATAGATTAAAAAATAATGGATACATCTTTCTAGCATATTCCATAACAAAAGCTTTTACTCACCATGAGATTGGCTGCTTCACTACTAGATGGGTTACCGTTATTGTCAGTGTAGCAATAGTTGAACATTTCAACTCGGGAAGGATGGTGACCTAATTTTTTTTTCTATACCAAAGAAATGGTTTGTTTAAGTGAACTAAAATATTATTAGATGAAATATACTAAAATAGTTAAAAATGTTTACCAAATCTGCTCGAATCTGGGCAAATGATTTCTTCCCGGTATTGTGATTCATGGTCTTCATTGCCCTTGCATTTTTATTTTTTTCACTAGTTTTCTATATCACATACAAATATTTTAGAATATAAAATAATCTGATATGCTACTATGTAAAAGAAATATGCATATACCTTTGTATCTTCTAACTCCCAATAACTCGCAATGGCTTTATATTGATCTTTTACCACTCGTACATCTAAATTGAGCATTTGAGTTTCAACTGGTATATCTGGCTTGTAGTATGTTGCCTTAATCCATGCCTTCCAATTCCTCCAATACTTGCCCAAAGCACGAAGAATCCAGATTTTTGCACTAGGAGGAATATCAAACTTTTCCTAAAACATATTTCAAGTACTTAGATTCTAACCATAATATCATAAATAGCTAACAAATATTGATACATGTATAAAATGACTTGACTTTTTTACCTTCACAATCTTGAACATGTCTTTCTTTAGAGATATGTCAATTT
This sequence comes from Mitragyna speciosa, assembly GCA_024721245.1. NCBI lineage: Eukaryota > Viridiplantae > Streptophyta > Magnoliopsida > Gentianales > Rubiaceae > Mitragyna > Mitragyna speciosa. Next base: position 10,715 of record JAMWEH010000734.1, on the reverse strand, counting down.
TTCGCCAATCTTGGACATCAATTGGAGCATATAAACCGTTTCTTGATATTGTACCCAAGAATTCAGTCAATCTTGACTTATTTTTGCCAATTGGTTTACCAAGTTTGTTGAATCTAACTTTAGAACGACGAGATGTAGGCTGACCCCAAACACTAGCCATATGTGTCGGCCCTCGGGTTTTTTTTGCTTCCACGTTATCGTTAGTCTCATCATCTAAATCAAAAAGAAAAACATTTATTAGTTTATAACCAACAATATGCTATAAAAAGTATCAAATATAGTTACATATACCTGTGTCCTGAAGCTCCTCCACCCTTATAGACTGATTTTCTACACATTCCTCAATTGGTTCATCAACAAGTTGACTGCTACTGGAATTCCTCCTTCTCTTACTCCTAGCCATCCCTGAACAACAAACTCAATTCGCGTAACATATAAAAAAATTAATGAAATTAACAAACTGCAACTAAAGTTCAAAGCACATAATGTAAAAATAAATATTCAACAATTAAGAAAAACTAATTAAATTATAAATAACATTACTAGCATACATAAGATGATAAAATGTTCAAAAATTATAACATGGTACATCAACATTAGGCCTAGGTACAGATAATGTTAAAAGTCTACATGCAACAAACTTAATAAAACATCAAATATGTAGTCGAATCATATCATGAATTAGGCCTAGTTGGGAGTTAATTCGACTCCTTGAACATCTTCACGGATATAGCTAACATCTCCATTGTCATCTTCCAATTGTACGTTTGCAATTGAACTTTGCAAGTACATGTCCACATCACCCACATGATCCATTTTGTACTCAGGTCTTGGTGTTGTGGTGATAACAACATGCCATCCATTTTCAAGGGGATCTTCTACATAAAACACTTGTGATGCTTGAATTGCAAGAATATAAGGCTCATTGTGCGGCTTTACATTCAAAAAGTTGGCTAATGTGAACCCGTCCTCATCTTGCTTTAGTCTTTTGCCTTTGGAGACCCAATCACATTCAAATAAGAGCACTCTTCGACCTTCTCTATAATCTAACTCAATGATGTTGGTCAAAATTCCATAATAATCCAATTCACTCAAAATTGGATTTTTATCCTTTGAGCTAGCAAAACTTGAGGTTGTGGCTTTAACCATAACTCCACTGTTCTGCGTTTTTCTTTTTTTCTCCAACTCTCTTGTATGAAATCGAAAACCATTAACAAGAAGTCCTTTGTATTGTATTCCAACAATATTTGGACCCTTAGCAAGCTGCTTCAAATCTATTGATAACGTATCTCCCCTACTTTTTGGGTTGTGCTCAAACTGCATAATGTATAAGAACATTAGAGCTAATTTATAATATATATAAATAACTGAAAACTAGCAATTTTTTCTAACATACATTGCTGGCAAACCAAGATGCAAAATTCTCACTATGAATGCGTTCAATAACATGCTTTCCAGCTCGAGGATTTCTCTCTTGAATCAATTGATAATGCTGGCTGCAATAACAAAATTCAATGAGTTCAAAATGACTTTCTTTAATCTATTTTAGAATACTATTTACTTACTCAATATAAGGCTTGACATAGTCACAATTAAATAGGACATATTGATGTGCTTTTCTCAAAACTTCATCATTGAATTTTGTAGGAACTCCTTTGCCTAGTGGACGACTTGACATTGAGAACAAATCTAGTCCATTTGAAGTACTTTCACTAACATCTTCATTCCTACTTGATCGATTAAGTTTTGTCTCAACATAGTCCGCCAAGAATAAAGAACAAAATGTCAAGCACTCTTCCGCTATATACCCTTCAGCAATGCAACCTTCTGGCCGACTTTTATTTCGAACATAAGACTTCAAGGTACCCAAGTACCTTAAAAGAAATATAATATCATATATAAGTTCAGCTAAACAAAATTAGACAATTAAATAAGTAAACATTAAGACTATTAATTTGCTTTGAGAACACATACCTTTCAATAGGATACATCCATCGATAATGGACTGGCCCTCCAATTTTTGCCTCAGTAGCCAAATGGACAGATAAATGCACCATGATAACAAAAAAGGATGGTGGAAAGATTCTCTCAAGCTGACAAAGTATAAGAGCAATCTCCTTCTCCAAGTGAACTAAATCTTCAGCACAAAGCACTTTAGAGCACAATTTTCTGAAGTATCTACTCAATTTGATCAATGGAGAGCGGACTGCCTTTGATAATGTTTTTCTCAAAGCTATTGGCAACAACTGCTGCATCAAAATATGGTTATCATGGCTCTTTAGTCCAGAAATTTTGAGTGGCTTCACTTTCACGCATCTGGATATATTTGCTGCATACCCATCTGGTACTTTCAATTTCTTTAGTACTTTGCAGAAAATTTCTTTTTCTTTCCTGTCCATTGTAAAGCAAGCTGGAGGCAAATAAAATCTGCCATTTTCTTTCTCAATTGGATGAAGTTCTGGCCTTATACCCATATCACGTAAATCACAACGTGCATTATAATCATCTTTATTTTTATCCAGATTTAACAATGTCCCAATAATACAATCACAAATGTTCTTTTCAATGTGCATGACATCCAAATTATGACGAATTAAATTGTCTTTCCAATAAGGAAGGTCAAAAAAAATACTCAACTTTTTCCAACTTGAATGGCAATGTTGGATTATCATCAACCAACTTTCCAAATCTGATTTGAAGATTTTCCAATTCAGATAAAACTGTAGACCCCATTAGTTTTTCAGGTGCTCTACCATGTTCTTCCTTTCCATTAAAAGCTCGGGCATTCTTCCTAAAAGTATGATCCGATTCCAAAAATTTTCTATGACCCATATAACAATCCTTATGTCTTAACCGCTGTGAAGTAGTGTGTTGGTGACAAACTGGACATGCATATTTTCCTTTAGTGCTCCAACCTGATAAAACTGCATAACCAGGAAAATCACTGATAGTCCACATTAATGCTGCTCTTAATTGAAAATTTTGTTTGCAAGATGCATCATATGTATTGATCCCCATCTCCCACAATTCTTTCAATTCTTCGATTAGAGGCTGTAAATATACATCAATATTATTACCAGGAGCATATGGACCAGGTATCAACAAGGACAAGATAAAATATGGTTGCTTCATACACATCCAAGGCGGTAAATTATAAGGTATCAAAATCACTGGCCACGTGCTATGAGTAGAGCTCATATTTTTGAATGGATTAAATCCATCAGAAGCCAATCCCAATCTAACATTACGAGGATCTTTAGAAAAATCCATATGCTGATAATCAAAGGTTTTCCAAGCTGGAGAATCGGCTGGGTGTCTCATATAACCATCATTAGTACGACCCTCCAAGTGCCATCTCATATTCTTTGCAGTTTTAGATGACATAAATAAACGTTGCAATCTGGGTTTTAGTGGAAAATGCCATAAAACCTTACGTGCGACTTTTCTTTTCTCACCAGTTGGATCATTTTCTGATGCTTCCCATCTAAGTTCTTTGCAAGTTTCACAGCTGGTTCTTTTTGCAGTTATCCCCCAGTACAAAGTGCAATCATTAGGACAAGCATCATACTTTTCATATCCAAGTCCTAGTCCTTTCATTAATTTTTCAGACTCATAGTAAGATTTAGGCAATTTTTCCATGGCTTCAGGAAATGCTTCTCTTAATAACTCAAGAAGCATCTCAAAAATTTTATTACTCCATTTACCAAGACACTTCAGGTGAAGCAATCGAATTATGAATGAAAGCTTGGAAAAATTTTTACACCCAGGATAAAGTTCTTCTTGAGCATCATCAATTAACTTATAAAACTTTTCAGCAACTGAATTAGGCAGTTCCTGATCAGATTCAAGTGTACCAACCATAACAGGATCTTGTTGTGGTATTCCTAAGGCTTCATGAACTAGACCATGCATGTCATCACGAATGTCAGTTACATTGTGAGAAACATTACTTGAAGTGGATGTTGGTATAGAAGAATATGCAAATTCTCCATGTGCTACCCACTGTGTGTATCCCTTAAGAAATCCAAAGATTTTCAAATGAATTTTTGCATCTGCCCTAGACACACATACTCCACATTTACATTTTGAACATGGACAAGCAATCATTCCATTCCCATTACTTGAATGCATAAAGGCATAGTCTAAAAACATTTCCAAACCCTTTTCAAATTCACCACTTCTTCTATCTTTCCACATCCAAGTCTTATCCATGTTATTAGTATTATCAAATATTAACTCAGCAAAATAGCATAAGGGGTGTTAACGATTAAGTACCTGAAATAAAACATTTTGCATGAGATAAACGCTAAAACAACCAGTAATTGTGTAATTTATTGCAAGACAGAAGTAAACTAGACTAAACTACTCAATTTCATTTGCATAACCTTTATAATGTATAAATACTTTCACTACCAAAATTCAAATCATAAATTACCAATTCCATAATCAAATGCAAATTAAAACCAAACTAATTAGGCACTGTGAAAGTATAAAATAAGACCAATAAAATAATGTACCTGGTCAAGAATACCAAACTCGAACAATTTCTCTCAATCAAACACTTTCCAGCAAATATAAACCTGTCCAAAATCAAGTAAAGGACTATCTTGAGTTGATATGTCTTGCCAAATCTTTTTTAAGTTACAAGCACCTAACAAAAACTCATGTCACTCTTAAAATATCCCACCAGAGAACCATTCAAATTCTTAGAAAAATCTTGTAGTTGGCATAATATTCTTAGTCTAGCTAAGAAATTAATTTATGTCGAAATCCTATCTGCTTCATAATAACAAACAGAAATGGCCAACTCACAACGTCATAATGCTGTATTATAACGTCTTGAGAACATTACTAGGCTGCCCCACATTCTATTATTACAATGCACAAATTCATGCATAAGTAAATCATAAGTAGCAATTTGTCTACCCTTTAAAAAAGCATTCAACTGTGGTCTAATAAATTCTTGCAAACACTTCGAGAAAGCATTAGGGAATTAAAGAAGGAACATGTAGAGAGTTACTGTTCATTATTTTGGGTTCATTTTTTCGTCTCTAAAAAGCTCACAAACAAAAGACACTAGAAAATTTTCCCTTCATCCCAATATTGACTATCCTGCTTTAGATAAATACAACCTTATAAGTTGTACCTACATCAATTATACCCTTCCCCTTAGATGATCTGCAACTTTTAAGATTCCTAGCCAGCTTCAAAAATAAATTCCTCAACTAGTACTTCAAAAATACAATTGCACATTTTACAAAAAAAATGTAGTCAAACTAGCTTTCCTTAATCTCTAAACATACTGAATTCTGTTAAAAAAGGTAATAGTAATTACTTGCATCTTTCTTCTTTTTATGGGTTTGGGAGCAAGGAAGGGGAAAAAGAAAAAAACTAACTATTGAATAGTTAAGTTTTGCTTTGTGAAAAGTAAAGAAAATCCAGTTAATCATATAATACTTATTAAAATATTGCAAAGAACAATGTTCTTGGGCAGAACCATGTCAAAAAGATTTTGAGGAACAAACTCATAACTATCACAAAATAATGGAAGGGAAACTTTCAATTGTTCATCATTGTATCATCTATAACAATTAATCCAGTAACTATGAACACGAACCCAAGTAGCCACATGACCCCAAAAAAATAGAACAATTAATAGAAAAATGCAAGGCAAATCAAATAGTAGTATTAGGAATTCAATGTCAAATGACGAAACAAAGGAATTAGGCATCCAGTTGGTACATAATAACTTCATAATCACAATCAAAAGACAGCAAATATTAAATCTTTGGGCTAGTTTGGAGCATATTAACTCTTTTATTATAGATATGGAATCCAATATTTTTGTGTCCCAACTGCAATTTTTCAGTAGATACTAGTAGCTTAAAAATGGCGTTTGCATTCTAACTCCATTGCTAGACATGACTTTAATGATGCCAGATTTCTTGGAAACTAATTTTTCTTTTTTTGTAGGAATATAAATGTATTTTCACATAAAGCTAAAATCTGAAAGAGAGAGAGAGAGAGAGAGAGAGAGAGAGAGAGAGAGAGAGAGAGAGAGAGAGGGAAGGAGGGAGAGAGGAAAAAAAAAGAAAGTAGAAATATTACAAGTATGGACTTAAATAAACACTTCATTTGGATATTTGAAAAGTGTTTTTTTTTCAAAAATATTATTGTTGTAATTTTAAAAATTCTTTTTCGTAAATGTATATGTAAGATAAAAAGATGATTACATTTTTTAAAAAATTTTAAAAATATATTTTTAAAAAATAATACTAGACATACGTCCTAATTTCTTTTTCTTCTTTTTTGTGGAATAACCAAAAGAAATCTCCCCACAAGGTTATTACATGCACAACCTTGCATTGTAAAATGGAAAAATCTTCACCACAAGTGTCCAATCTTAAACATGACAGAAAGACAAGATTTTCCCTCTTGCAATAATTTATTTTCCAGAAGATATCAACCAACTAAACTTTCATTTGTTATGCAAAGATTTTACTATTAAAACATAATGAGCTCTTTGTTGTTCATTGATGACGTTGTTAGAGATAAAAATCAGCTGCAATCCTACCCCATTCACCACGGCCTTCCCTGTGACGCAAAACACATCTTCCAATCCACAGAAACAAGAGCAATCATTTTAGAGCAACTACATAATAGTATAGTGTTTTCAACTACCTAAATTGAGAATGAAAATGCCATGTGCGAATTTTGGTCAGTGTCTTTAATGAATTAGTGTCCACAAATATCACCACAGATTTCATACCTAACCAACCCACTGGATTGATATTTCAGACGCATGTTCCGATTGAATATCCCGACACGCCCGTCTTATTGATGATATTTCTTTCAAACAAATATTCTATATATGGGGTCGTTTTCATTCTTTCGACCCTAGTATAAGTCTAGTCTAGTTGCATTACACCAAGCCAAGACCAAATGAAGTTTCTTAAAAAGCCTCAACAAATATGCGATCAAAACCCAAGTTTGGGGGGGGGGGTGAAAAGAGAAAAAAATGACAGATTATTACCTTGTTTGTGTGCAGTATCACAATGAAGCATCTTCTAAGCTATCCAATTAGATGTGATATGAAGTGAATCCCATAGCTTCCTCCAAGTCAAAAGCAATGTTTATGCAGCGATAGGTTTCTCAGAAATTGGGGAAAATAAGAGAAAGAGACGGAGAGAGAGTGAGAGACAGAGAGAAAGGGAGAAAGAAATGGGTAAATGAGAAGGTAAAGATATTTTCCAAAATTTGGGAATTTTGGACCATTTTTGTTTACCGCGTAGTAGAGGCGCCAATTCCTTTTGGGTGAGTTTTTTTAATATTTTTCACCAGATAAATTTTTTCCCTTTATGTGGTTGTTGAGGCATATCTCAAAAGTGCCCCTACAAATATTTTACTCTATATTTTTTTATTTTTAATTTTCTTCATAAGTTTTTGCCATGTATGTTGTAGTTTTTTTTTTTCACTTAACAAGTGCTATTATGGAACAATCTACCTAATGCCTTAATAAGTGTTTATTGAGGCATTTACTGAATAGTGCCACAATAAGTGTGCCACAATAGGGGAATTTTCTTGTAGTGAGAGATTATAAGGGGAATTACACACCAACGCTCTATAGCTACAATTAAACGCTTCATCTCAGCCATCTGACCCCCCCCCCCACCCCCCGGCTGCCCCCAACCAACAAAAAAAAAGGAATTTATTCACAAAAATAAAGGGGAATTCAAGGTAAAACAAATTTAAAAATGATTGGCCTTATAATAGTAATTCGCCTCCCTTCACTTAGAGATCGGAAGGCTCAGTGTTGATGGAAAGAAATGCGAATACAGAAAACAATTTATAACCTAAATTGTTTCTTCAGAAAACCAAAATAATTCTTAGTTAGGATGTAAGAAATATTCTTATCTTGATCGGTTCTTGGTTTTCCTAGATTGACTGGTTCAATTGGATTAGATCTTTAATTTTTTTTTAAATTGAATTAAAAATTCATACTAAAAATCATATATCTTAAGCAATAACATAACATAAAAAAGAATATACAATAATATAATATAATAAAACATAGAAACTATAAAAAAAATAGATGTATATAAAAATAATTAAATGCATCGTCACGTATACACTAAAATTAATAATTTATCGTCATATACACCTTACATTATTTAATAATATATAATAAATTTCGATGTCACGTAAAGTACATAATGCATTTGATACTTACGCACATACATAGTGCACCTTATGCTTACTCAATAATCTGATAGCGATTCCAATTTAATCAATCTCATCGACTGATTGGCCCCGAGTTAAAAAGTGCTGGTGGTGAGTCCACAATTATACGGACCCTTACTATTGACAGAGGACAGCTGAATGCGGGACAGCCCAGCACGACAACGAAACAATTCCCATGATGCGCGTTCCTTAACAATTTATCTTCAGACAGAGTGGCCCAATATTTATGGTGCACTGCATTCCTTGAGTTATTGAACTTTAATTTTTACAAAAAGTAGATGAAGACGTCAAACGCCCCATTTGGACAGTTCTAATTCATTTTAGGCGTCGTTAGGCCCCTCTGTCCCCCGTCAAATCATTCGCCACTTTCCTCGTAATCAAACTTTCACGCACAATTCGGTCTTCTTTCTCGAAAGTCCACACGCTTGTCATTCTTATAAGTTATTGTAAAGTTGAACTGTCACGAGCCCATGACTTTGTTTGGGGCCACTAATCATGATGTCGCTTTCAGCCTATACCAACTAAGTGCCGTTGATGACTTTTATTTGGTACGACAGTGATTCAGTTCTCGTCATTTATTTAAAGTAATTGACATTTTTTATTATGAATGAGTATGATAAAATATAATTGACGATTGATTAAAAAAAATTACTTAATGCTGTTGATTCAGCACCAATTGATCATTCCCCCTCGCTCTCCAAGTCTGCTCGATTTTATTTTTTGATTTTGACTTATAAAAGAAGAAATCACAGTACTCGTATAGACCATATACGTCCTTTTAGGTTTCAATCACTAGTATTTGAAAAATCATCACAACAACCATAGACCACTGTGTACATACCAAAAACTGTAAATGAGAATGAATTAGAAGTACAACTCTCAATTGTTATAGTATATGTTTGATAAAAAACAATATAAATGCTCTTTATAGGTCAGGAGTTTGAATTTTACCAAATACTATTCTCTTTTTTTCAATTGTAATAGTATAAATTTGATAAAAAAATTATAAATGCTTTGGCACTTCTGCTCACTTTGTCAAATGATTATTTTTTAGAGGATTCTTTTAAAATATTATTGTGACAATTTTAGTAATTTTTTTAGCCGATGTGCATGTGAAATAATGATATAGTTAAAAAAATAAATTTAAAAAATGTCAGTAATGTATTTTTTAAAAATAAGTCCAAACAAACAGGTTTTAGAATTGTAAATGATAGGATGTTCTAGGTTTCGTTTAAATTGCATTATTTCAAGGAAGTTTTAGAAAACTTTTTAACATAACAAGTTTTTAATAGATCACCATTTTAATAGTTTCATATACGTGAATTATAATATAAAAGTGTTCGACTACATCTAACTGATCTTAGGGATGTTTTATTATCATTTTGAGATGATTATGCGATATATTTTTTGGACGTGATAAAGATATAAATAGATGCAAACAAGCACAGATGAATTGAAATGAAAATTCTAATTTTTCTTTTCTAATGTTGAAATCAACTACCTATATTGCTTTTATGCTACATTTCAACAAATTATTTGGTATAAATGTTTGGCGCAAGTATACAATAGAAAAGTCTCATACTAATAATTTTACTTGCATTTTCAATTCCACGTAAAAAAAAGTAAGTATTGTAGTTAACATCAAATCAAAAGCATAAATTCATGTCCATTTTCAAAGATTCCTCTAAATTCATTTTTTAAATCATCATCTTTTCATTTCAATTAGTAATAATGTTCTTGTTTACAAAATTGTGATGAGACCCAATAAAAAAGAAAGCTCAAGTCTCCTAGTCTCTTATTGTGCTCGAGGTCGACTTAAAACGATGTCGGTTTAAGTCCAAAAAAATCAACACGACAAAAACGACACAAAACAAACGTTAGCAACTTTATCCCTAGTTTCACACCGGGTACCTGCGAAACTACCACCTCAATCGGGTCGCCGACTCTTTTCTCTCTCCTCCGCCTCCTCCTTCTTCCTCACTCCTTCCTTCCGTATCTTTTCTTTTTCCCCAAGTAAATATTTATTTTAAAAAAATAATTAAATAATAATAATTTTATAAATAAAAGGAAAAAAATCGGCATTTCAGATTTCTGTAACTGAAAACCCTATGCTTTTGGTCTTCTATCTACAACGTCGTCGTCTCATCTCCTTTCTTAGTTGATATATTCTTTTTATTCTTTTTCATTAACGGTGATCTCCGAGACGACGACGTTGCAGAGCCGAGAGATCATCCTCCTGATGAAGCGCTTGTTTGTTAACAATTGAAGAAGGTAAAATTGATTTATTTTTACTTTTTTTTTTGGGCGAAAATTTTGAATTTATTTATTTTTTTAATTTTTTTCTAGGGCTTGTTTGGTTAAACTGATTTATGGAATTCAAGATTTTTTTAATTGAAATTTAAAACTAAAAATTTTGGAAAAAAAGTCCATCTAAAATTTTGATTTTAATTTTTGAGATTATTTTTTTTAATGTT